>BQNB010000407.1:1469-77393 GCA_026074375.1 Tanacetum coccineum | reverse complement strand
AAAAGAGTTCAAGTTCATCAAAAAGAAGATTAAAGAGTAGCAGTGTCTTTGGATACATCCTCCTAGTGTTCAAGAAGCTCAAATTGAAGAAACATGAAGGTTAACAAGTGAACATCATGTTTAGGGGAGGTTTGTTGGGTTTCAGAAGTTTCTATAACTTAGTGCTGCTACTTATACAAGTTACTACTGCCAATTCTACTTAGTGCTACTGGTGAAGAATGCTAAAGATTTAAGAAAATAGACTAAGTAGTTAGTACTGTTAGTTATAAGGAGTTAGTACTACCAGTATAGTTAGTGTTGTTATTAGTAAGTTAGTACTGGTAGCATATAATAGTTAGTACTGCTAAAGTGATGTGCATGAGTTATTATAGGAATAGATATGCATTATCTCTTCACATGTTTTGTAAGCCCATTAGGGTTTTTCTTGGTGTATAAAAGGAACCCTACGACACTAGTTAGATAGAAGATATATATACAAGTTTCATAAATATTAATAGTTAGTAATCTGTAACCTAGCAAATTAATAGTAATCAAAGTTCTGTTTTATTCATTGTTCTTTTTAGCAATATAAGTTAGTTTCCGCATAGCTTATATTGTTCATAGTCATTGTTTCTCTTGTAGTTAGTTTGGATCTATCTAGATTGGCTACCACCCTTAATAGGCTAGATACCCTTAACAGGCTAGAAAGATCTATTGAGTCTGGGATCTATAAGGAATGTGACTAAAGCCCTTAAAGGAATGAGTTTCTATAAAGGAAAACCTAACCCAAATGACTAGAGATCCTAAGATATGGGTTCAATAGGAAAACCTAATCATTGAAATATGAGGGAAGTCACGTCAATATGGGGTGTTACTTAAAATTGTAACATCCTAGTCCATTCCTATAACAAATGTGACTTGTTGAGGTTAAACATATGGCTTTAATGATTCAGGATGAAATCACAAAGCATAATGATTCAAGATGAAATCGCAAAACATATGTTTTTAATGATTCAGGATGAAATCACCTATGTGAGAGAGAAGTGGGGTCGCTTCGAAGGGAATTGTGGGGGGCGCAATTCCTAAGAGCTCTTGCAGAACCAGGCTAGTGTTCATGACCATAACGAGCACGACTATGAGGACTTGACAAGGTCAGGGAGAGTCTTGTGTGAGTGTGTATTGTCGTCTACGTAAACAGATGTTGAGTTCAAGGACATCGCGTCTACTCAGATCTAGGAGACTAAGTGCATCTCACAAGGGAAGGTTCAAAGGGTCACACCTACCTATCCTATGCAGGACTCAACCGCAGAAATTTCGCCGAAACTTTCGTGTGTTTTCGACCGATTTCCATTCATGTGGGGGATTGTTGGAAAAATAGTATATGTTATATATATTTATGTCCAAAATGGAGATAATATGAATGAGATATCGTGTCTCAAAGTGGGACACGTGAAACACAAAATCTGGAAATCTATTTTAGGAATAGATTTAAACTTATCAAATAAGTTTGTACAGAATATTTTGTGTCATTAAAAGATATGCAAATCTTTTTTTGTTAATAAAAGATTTGCTTAAGTTGGGCAGTTATTTATCTTGAAAAACAAGACAACGTTTTCACTATAAATAGAGGCCTAGTCTCATTCGTTTTAGACACAACTAAATATGCAGCTCCATAGAAACCAAGTTCCAGCAATCCTTTCGATCAGAAATGTACGACTGCTTCTGTGATTTTTCAGGCAAGTTTGTCAGGTCCGGCTGTACAACAGCTTTGGACGTTGTACCCTAGGAAACAGACGGCGAATCTGTTTTAAGGGAATCGTGTTAAACACGAGCCTCGTTCCACGACCTTTTACTGCTTTTATTTACTTATCGTTATATAGTGTCTGTCTTCTGCTTCTACCCCTTTCTGTCTGTTATTTAATTTTCTGTTAATTTAATTTATTGTATTATAATTCGATTTTATTAATAAAAGTGTAACAGTTTCCCTACATGGTCTTAGGGAGTAGTTTTTTGCAATGGCATTGAAGGTGTGTGTATGTTATTTAATCACTTAGCTTTGATGTGGAGGAGATGATTCAAGTCTAATGTCCATGCAACATATCATGCTTCATTGCTATGCCTAAGTATGTAACCTTAACTATGTGGCACACTTCAATTCTGGTTGGCGAAAGTGCTTGAACATAATGAGACCATTGGAGTGTTAGGCTCATTATTTTGAACATATGTTAGACACGTATTTAGGACACCTATTTTCATTTACGAAGTTCAATTATACAAATTCAGAAAAGTACAAATTTTGGTTATGCCCAAAAATATTAGCACTAGTTCAGGCCTTCACGACAACAAAAATGGAAAATTTACATACCTTTCAGTACATGTTTCAAATAAGAGTTGAAATGTAACATACGTAAATTTTTAAACACATCCGAGCTTCTTTGATATGCAAAAAACAAAGCAATAATGTAAAGATAAAATAAAGTGCTATGTATATTTGTGATGATGTTGTCGTCTAGGTATAATTTATGCTTGTTGGGATTTAACATCTAGCTAACCAAGTAGCTACGGGTACGCAGCGGATGGACCTAGTAATAGCATATAGTTAACACGTACATAAGAAGTAAATAGAAAGCGTACCTCTTAGCCAATGATTCTTGAAAACGAATAAGTGATTAAAACAATCACCTCTACGGTTGCTCACACAGTCACGTCAACCGAATATGTTAAGCTTGTCTAGACTTAACTTCACAAACAAACAACTCTTGTATAACCCGAATACCAAACAACTTGTGAACTTGTACCCGAATATCAAAACCACCGAATTAGGGTTTATAGAAAAACCCTAATAACCGAAAATCACTTGGACCGAATAAGAGTAAAACCGAAACCCTTGTTGGGTATTTTTCTTAGAACCAAGAAGCCACAAACACCTTGTGTTATAATCTGCAACGTCGAGCTAGGAAGGAACAAATTAGAGTTGATTAAAACCTTAAAGTTGAATTGAATTCGGTATAGAATAATAACCGAAAACCAAACAACCCTTATTGAGGGTTTTAATTGTCGAACTCGGTGGAAAAGAAAACAAGAAAAGTCAAAAACTATTTTAGGGTTTTAGGAGTATTTTTGAATCGTGAATAATGAGTTGAGGTCTAGGGTATTTATAGCCTTGAATCCTACTCATGATAAACTAGGAAACCTTTCCTATCCTTATCATAATTCCTTTCCTTGTTTTCCAATTAGACAAAACACCCCCTCCTTTATCCACATGGGTAACCGGCCACTATAGTGTGCCCTTGGGGTTCGGGTTTTTTTCTAATTTAGTCCTTCGATTTATATAATGTGAAGTATAAAAGTATTCTCCATGTATTAACGTGTGTGCCCTCAATAGGCTCACATATTCGTAACGTACACGTGCTATTCGACTATCATAACCCAACAGCTCCCACTTAGGAGTTGGAGTAGCACCTAACACTTATACCTATAATTGGCAAAGTCTAGCAACCCGCACAATTATTTTTACATTAGGAATATTATGAGATAAGAGTTTCAAAAATCATCTCAGCTATTAATGGTTATAAATTTCTTGCTTTATAATCATCCATTTGTTACAGATACCGTTAAACCATGGATATAGATCCTAAGTCATTCCATATAGTTTAACATTATGTTTCTCGTTATAGAAATAATTCAGATATACCAAATGTAATCAAGAATCATCTTGCATTACCCTTTGGGAACGGACATTCATTTATCTGATTAAATCTGGAGAGGGCCCAATGGTATCTTTCTGCACATATCAAGTGGAGGAACAAATCCTTTATTGACTACAAGTGTTGTGGATGCTGCTTCACATACACTCCGAAAAATAGCTTTTATAACTACCATGTTTCAGGACAACGTTTGGCTATAATCACAAAGTGATATCCACACATACAGAACTTGCTTGCATCTCAAGTCTAAGGACAATTTTATAAACCATTTTTGACATTTTACTCATGACATGGATCCAAAAGTAAATGTTCGAAGGTTGGGGTATCCAATATGCATCCCTTGTGAATACATATGAGTTTGGCGGGAACAATCCATATATTCACGGAATATAACCAACACTCACATTTGCCTTACATAACAATATTCCCATATTGTTAACCGACAATGGACATATTTAGAATGATAAATCATTCATGGATTAAACATGCAAATATAGAATAACAGTTGTTATATGAATGAAAACAAATCCCAAGTATCTTTATTCATCAGAAATTAAAAACTGTCTTACAATTCTAAATTATCCAAATACTAATCAAAACACAGAGTTACATGAAACTACTAGCTGGCAACATTCCTATATTCCTAGTTAATTCAGAATGCTTAGGAAATGCTAAGGCCTTTGTGAAGGGATCAGCTAAATTATCATCTGTGTCAACTTTTTCTATCTTTACATCACCCAATTTAATGGTCTCGCGAAGATAGTGAACTTTTGCGCGAAAATGTCTTGCACCTTTAGTGACTCCATCATCTTTCGCTATAGCTATGGCTCCAGTATTATCACAATACATACTTATGGGTTCTTCAATTGTGGGAACAATACCAAGCCCAGAAATGAATTTACGAATCCATACAGCCTCCTTCGATGCATCAAAAGCAGCGATATATTCAGCATCTGTAGATAAGGTTGCAAAAATACTTTGTTTTGTACTTTTCTAGTTAACAACACCTCCATTTCGAACGAACACATATCCAGTCTGCGACTTTAGATCGTCAACATCCGTCAGATATCCAACATCAGTGTAGCAAGAAACTCTGAGCTCTCGTTCCATATTACCTCCATATACCAGAAACATATCCTTAGTATTGCGAAGATACTTAAGAATATTTTTAACAGCAGTCCAGTGCTCTTCACCTGGATTCTGTTGAAATCGGCTTGTTATGTTCTGTGCGAACGCAACATCAGGACGAGTACATCTCACAGCATACATAATTGATCCTATAGCCGAAGCGTAGGGAACATTTTGCATGCGTTGTTTCTCAGCAGGTGTTGAAGCACCTTGTGACTTACTCAATTTAAGCTTTTCTTGCATTGGGATCATTCCACGTTTGGATTTTTCCATATTATATATTTTTAAGATTTTCTCAATGTAAGCACTTTGACATAAACCAATTAACCGCTTTGACCTATCACGGTAGATCTTGATTCCAAGAATATATGCAGCATCCCCTAAATCTTTCATAGCAAAACTTCTTCCAAGATAGGATTTTACATCTTGTAACATTGGAATGTTGTTTCCCATGAGTAATATGTCATCGACATATAGAATTAGGATAGCGACATAACTCCCACTAGCTTTTAGGTATACACATGGCTCATCAGGATTTTGAGTGAAACCGAATTTCTTGATTTCATCATCAAATCGCTTATTCCATTGCCTTGATGCTTGCTTAAGTCCATAAATGGAACGCTTAAGTTTGCATACATGGTTAGGATATTTTGGATTCACAAAACCCTCAGGTTGCTCCATATAGACTTCTTCGGAAAGATGTCCATTGAGGAAGGCGGTTTTGACATCCATTTGCCATATCTCATAGTCATAGTACGCGACTATAGCTATGAGAATCCTTATAGCTCTAATGTCTGCAACAGGAGAAAAGGTTTCTTCATAATTAACCCCGTAGGTTTGACTGAAGCCCTTTGCTACAAGACGAGCTTTAAAGACGTATACTGCACCATCCATGTCAGTCTTTTTCTTGAAAAGCCACTTGCTACCAACGGTTCTAGCATTGGGAGGAAGCTCAACTAAGACCCATACATCATTGTCTTTCATGGATTGCATTTCCACATTCATCGCATCAAGCCATTTCTTGGATTCAGGATCCAGCAATGCAGCTTTATAGTTAGCGGGTTCACCGAGATCCCCTAACTCATGTTCCTCAGCATCGATGTATAAACACAATCGATCTGTGGGACGGCGTGTCCTTGTGGACCTACGAATGGGATTGATATCACTTTGAGGTTCATTAATTTCTTGATCATCCTCTTCATGATCTAAGGGAGTGTCTAAAGAAGGATTTGTTTCTTCTTCTTGAATTAGTTCAAGATCTTCCACACTCCCACTTGCTTTCAGATCTATAAGATCATTCTCAAAGAACTCAGCATTCTGAGCAACAAATACTTTGTTCTCAGATGGGTTATAGAAAGAATATCCCATTGTTTCCTTTGGGTATCCTACGAAGATACACTTAAAAGATCTAGGATCAAGCTTGTCAGGTTTGGTAAGTGTATCACGCTTAACAAGTGCCTCACAACCCCAGACTTTTAAGTAAGACAGCTTAGGGGCTTTCCCATGCCATATTTCATATGGTGTCTTATCAACCTTCTTAGTTGGAATCATGTTAAGAATGCGTGCAGCAGTCTCAATTGCATAATCCCAAAAGGACTTTGAAAGAGTAGTTTGACTCATCATAGATCGAACCATGTCTAGCAGTGTTTGATTTCTCCTCTCTGACACACTATTGTTTTGTGGCGTGTAGGGAGGAGTGCGATGGGCAATAATCCCATGCTCCTTTAGATGATCCAAAAACTCTTGACTCATATATTCACCTCCACAATCAGAACGTAGTGACTTAATGGTCTTCCCGAGTTGGTTTTCTACTTCTTTTTGAAATACCTTAAAGGTTTCAAACACTTCATGTTTATGTTTCAACAGGTAAACATAACCATAACAACTGAAGTCGTCAATGAAAGTGACGAAGTAGCTAGCTCTTTGTCTTGACACTATCTTAAATGGGCCACATACATCGGTGTGTATTAGTCCAAGTAGATCTTTAGCCCTTTCCACTTGATGTGAGTAGGGTTTTCGTGCCATCTTACCAGACAAGCATGAAACACACTTTCCTAATGACTCAATGTCAATAGAATTAATAAGTCCATCATGTTGCAACTTTTCAATGCATTTCTTGCTAATGTGTCCAAGACGATAGTGCCACAAAAGAGAAGAGTCCAAATTAGTTTTGGCTCTTTTATTGCTAATAGCATACATAGAACTATCGTTTGTATTGGAACAAGACATATCAATTTCAAAAATACCATCCCGTGGGACAACCATAAAATAAACTAGATTATTCTTTGAAACTGAAATAATACATCTAGTTATAGAGGGAGCATAATGACAATTGTTCAAGACAATAACTAATCTACTAGGGAGCTCTAAATGATAATTTCCAATTGCTTCAACGGCTGCACGATGACCATCGCCCACGTACAGACTCAAAGCACCTGGTTTCAGCTTCTTACTTCCCCGTAGACCCTGAATAGTAATACAAATATGAGTACCACAACCTGTGTCATAAATCCAAGATTTACTAGGGAAAGAATAAAGTTCTATGGTGAAAATACCTGAAGTGCTAGCTCCTTGAGATAACTTCTTTTTTTTCATCAACTTGGCGTGATACACGGGACAGTTCCTTCTCCAATGCCCTATTTCACCACATTGGTGGCAAATGGCGTCCTTTGCAGGGTTATCTTTCTTAAGTGGTGGAGGAGTCTTAGGTTTAGGGGCAAATGGCACATTGTTTGATGCATAGCCCATCTTGCTCTTGCATTTACCATCCTTAGCAGCTTTGTGCGGTTTATGTTTTTGGTTTTTCTGAACCCTTCCTGCTCGTATTGCATGAAGTGCAGGATTAACATCTTTCTTTGGTAGCGTATCTTCTTGCAGCTTAAGCATGGCATGTAGTTCATTTACGGTCTTCCCTATGCCGGGCATATTGTAATTCTGCATGAAGCTGTCATAATCCTTATTAAGAGAGACTAAGATAAGACTCACTGCAAGGTTTTGAGAGACGGGTTGACCGAGACGCTCCAAGTTGTCAATGTAGCTTTTCATCTTTAGAACGTAAGATCTAACAGATTGACCTTCCTCCTGCTTGCACGCGTGAAATTCTCTCACGGTCTGCAGAAGTTCCTGTTCAGCTTGTTTAGAAAACATAGCTTTTAGCTCCTGGAGCATGTCATAAGCACCAAGATGAGCTAGATTCCGTTGGATATCTAGGTCCATGGTCAACAACATGAGCACAGCAACTTCCTTTTGTCCTTTGACCCATGCAGCGTGAGCTGCAGCAGCCGCAGGAGGAACTTGCTGTCCAGGAGGTGCAACAGGTGCTTCAGGAATAGGATGCTCAAGGTAATTTTCCTTGTCTTCAGTTGAAAGTACCAAACGTAGTTGTCTGTACCAATCAATGAAGTTGGGTCCAGTGAGTTTTTGTTTCTCGAAGAAACTCCTGAATACCGAATTGTTTCCGACTGAGGTAGTCATCTACAATAAAAAGTTCAAACAATTAGTATTTTCGATAATTACATTCTTAATAGAATTAACTACCCAATTAATTTACTAATTAAGACTAAGATCCAACTTGACCTCCCACTTATTACCAAAGGTCTGACCAGGGCGTAAACAAGTGGGGCAAGAGGTAAGCGACGAGCGTTAATTGCATTTTAATGCAACTCTTAGGTTTATGATACTTGTCAAAACATTAGTAATCAGGTAATAATGTTAAGAGCATGTTTAGTATCATCTTATGCCTCGGGTCCAAGGTCTGACCAAGCCTACTCGAATTAAGTCGACCAAGCAAGAACTTGCAAAAATAGTCAGAGGTCTGACCAGTGCACAAAATTCACCATGGGTTGGTAGGTCCCTAAGGTCTGACCAAAGCGGTCAAACCAATTGCACGTGTATAATTAATAGACATATTAATTTTTCACAAAACAGCTTTACACGAAACAAATAGCTGGTCACTTTGAGCATGCATTAGGCGTGTATAATTAATAGACATATTTAACATTATCTTTCTCTAAAAGTATTAGTCCATGTTGCATATTGATTAGGCGTGTAAACAGGTAAACAAGTAAACAACTATGCACAAAAAGATGCATAATACCAAAGATAACAGTAAACATACAAGTAAACATGTAAAATCCGAGTTCTCTAGCGAGTCTTCCCTAAATGGAGAACCATAAGACCCTCACTAGGTTTTCTGCTTAGTGCCTAGATCTCCCCATTCACCACATATTGTGATTGAGTGGGTCTTATAGCCGGAATAAACAACAATCAAAAAGGAAGCATACATGCTAAATTAACAATTTTAATTTTCCTTTTTAACCTATATTAACTTTTAATAGAATTCAAGATCAAGATCTGCATATTTTATTCATCTTATGGCAATGAGTTAAATATCATTGTCATATTTTTCGAGTAAAACATAAATAAAATATCAAACGCAGCAGATCATAGCATATGTTT
Organism: Tanacetum coccineum; assembly: GCA_026074375.1. Lineage (NCBI taxonomy): Eukaryota > Viridiplantae > Streptophyta > Magnoliopsida > Asterales > Asteraceae > Tanacetum > Tanacetum coccineum. The sequence goes on along the minus strand of BQNB010000407.1, from coordinate 68,121 downwards.
CAATAATAGGTGTGTAAACTAGGCGTATAATTAAAACATAAACGTGTAACCCATAAAGCTAAAACGAGTTGACTCGTGATGCCACTGTTGGGATTTAACATCTAGGTAACCAAGTAACTACGAGTACGTAGCAGATTGGATCTTGTAATAGCATATGATTAATACGTTAACAAGAAGTAAATAGAAAGCGTACCTCTCAGCAAATGACCTTGAAAACGAATAAGTGATTAAAGTAATCACCTCTGCGGTTGCTCACACAATCAAGTCAACCGAATATGTTAAACTTGTCTAGACTTAACTTCACAAACCAACAACCCTTGTGTTATAAACCGAATACCAAACGCACCTCTTGAATTTAGCATCGAAAATCAGAAAACCAAGTAACCGAATTAGGGTTTGTAGAAACCCTAATTGTAACACCCCAAAATCTGGTAGCAGCGGAATGGAAACAATGGGGTGCCACTTCATAGTACAACAAACAAGATATAGGAAACGACCTCAAAGAGACGTTTTTAAATAAGTACATTCAATGCATTATAAAATATCAGAGTTTTCACAATAGCTCTCACATATTTAAAAGCGTCATAAACCTTCAACATACATTTGTAACACAAAAGCTACACGATTTCAAAAGATGACATAAGTCTTTTTTAAAAGATAAAGAGTACATCGAATTTAAAGAAAAACACAAAATCCATCTTCATGATATCCCCGCAGTTCCCCTCCAGAAATTACACCTTAGGACCTGAAATTAAACATGCTAAAGGTCTACACAATGGTTGAATGAATTCATAGGTTTATCAAATAAAGAGTGGACCACAAGATTTAGGTAACGGTAGACTATAAAACAAATTCAGTAGTTGATTCGCAAAATAGTACGTATATATAATACAACTCAAATGCAGATCCTGACCGAATGCCCTTAACCAAGGGAAAAGGTCAAAATCTACACAAAGAGATAAAATATATAAGGGGGGGGGGGGTGAATCAATAATAAAAATAAAGATTCCGAGATATTGAGTTATTCCCGGTACGTAGTCCAAACGAGGCTGCAATTGAAAGTTATCCTGGTTTGATGAGAATTTCTATGATTGAGAAAATATGATATGATGGGAAAGATGATATAATTATCAACTAATGTTAATTAAATAAAACCTAATTTTATCTTCGGGAAAACAAGCAAAGGAAATGGGGGATCTTAAAAACCTATGGGAAACAAATTAGGTATAGGAAAATCCTAATATTAAATCTAAATTAAATATCTGGGGAACGAAATAAGTATCGGGAACCAACTCCTCATACTAAAAATAAAGGAAAATAAATGCTAAATTAAAATTAAAAATAAAATTAAATCCTAATTAAATTAATTTGGAAAAATAGAGAAAACTAGAATTAAAAACGCGATGTCGTTTGAATGAAAACGAAAAGATAACGGTAAAACTTACCCGGTAAAAAACGGGTCTAAAACTGTAAATTTAAGAAAAAATTAATCCTACACTAGATTTTATATTTTTCCTAGACACTAAAGACAAAGAAAATTTGTAAACGAAGAAATATTATTTTTTTATTACATTTTTGGAATTTTTATGATTTTTAAAGATTAAAAACTAATTTAAAACTAGAAAATGAAAAAGACACAAAGCATAAAAGTTTAAAAATTCTGGAAAAAAATGAAAAAAATCAAATTAAAATAAAATAAAGAAAAAGTTAACAATTCTAAAAATATAAAAATGCCCAAATTTTACTGTTTTTATAAAAAGTAATTAAACTAATTAATTTTAAACCTAATTTATATTAATTAAATTAAATAAACTAACTGTGGTTAACTAAAAGGACTAACAGTGAAAAGGACACAAGGACAAACGGGGTAACAGCTAACTAACCACAGGGACTAACAGTTATAACTATGAAAGATAAAATTACACAAATGGTCCCTGAGGTGGACCCCGATTGACAATGTGGGTCCAAACAGCTTATTTTTGAAAACTTATAAAAGCAAACTTATTAAGGGGCTTAAGGGGAACATTTTTCCTAAAAGGCACTTAAGCTGAATCTCAAAGAATAAGCCAGAAATGTGAGCTTTTGGGGCTGCAAAAGCTAAATAAGCTTTTCAGCTTATTTTTCTTTCTTTTTGGGGCTTAAGCTCACAAGATAAGCTGAAAACTAAAGAAATAAGCTACTAGGCCTAAGGGAGTCCTAATGATAAGCTATGGTCACTAAATAAGCCCTAAGTTAAGCTGAAATTTTAATAAGCTATGTCTAACAGTTTTAAAAGGAAAACAGAAAAAAGTGAACTTTAAGCTATTATTAAGCTAAGCTAAGGAGTGAGTTAAGCTGAGAAAGTTTGGGGAATTAAAGAACAAGTATTAAGCTATAAAGAAAAGCTATAAGATCCTAAGCCTTAATGCAAAATAAGCTAGAACAAGGGTGCTGAAAATTGGTTTCAGCACCAGGGGAGGTTTAAGCAGTGAGCTTAAGGCTTACTTTGGGCTTTTGAAATAAGCACAATTGAACTTTTTAGCCACAACAAAGTACAAACAGATAAAGAGGGGAGGCTAATGAGCTTATTTTCAAAAGTTGAGCCATTTTGGAGGATTAAAAACTGCTGATAAAGGGGTTTAAAGTTGAGGGTTTTCAAGAAAAGAAAAGTGCATACATGCATATATAAACACTTGGCTTATGCTGCCAAACCAAAGACAGAACAAAGGGGTGGTTTATTTGGCTAGTTATAAATAAAATGAGCACAAGTTTGTGTTCTTAAGCTGCTTAAGCAGCTTGAGGGGGTTAGCTGCCCTTTGGCTTATCAAAATTTGGACAGAATGCAAAAGGCTCATAAAAAATGATTTTTTAACTAAAAGTTGTTACTAAATTGGCTTAAATTGGCCTACACACTCAGCCAAGAATGGCTGAGTGCCTTTGACCCATGACAAAGGTCAATTCGACCCATTTTGAGGTTAAACCAAACACCACCTTAAATGTATAAAATGTATTTTTAACTGATTTTTGGGTAAATGAAGGCTGAGAAAAGGCTTATAGGTGTTGTTTTAGTAGCTTTAACACATTTTTGAATAGACTAAAACAGATTTAACAACTAAAATTAAGGCTTAAAATTTCGATAATAGCAATATCACAAACTCTTAACTTTTTATTAAACTTCCAAGAAATTACAACTTAAAACTTTTGAAATAAACTGAATTACAATAATTCTAAAAAGACTTAATTAAAATTAAACTAAAGTAAAATACAGGGTGTAAAAAGTAAGTAGTGGTCTTCGGGTTGTCTTCTTTTCTTATATAGAAGTCTTCAGCCTTTGTGTTTGTGTTAGTTGCGAGTGTAGAGAAAATAGGCTGAAGTTTGGTTTAACCTACATAACTAAGCTAAAATTAACTAGATTAACTAAGATTTGTAAGAATAAGCCCTAAAATAAGCTAAAACAGAAACAAGCTATGTTAACAACTTTATATAAAAGGCAGAAATAGAGTGACTTTAAGCCTAAATTAAACCATGCTAGAAAAGGAATTAAGCTGAGCTACTTTGGGGGCTTAAAGGGCTACTTATAGGCTACACTAAAAAGCAAAAAGCCCTAGGAGTCTAATAGATAAATAAGCTGGAAAAGGGGGCTGAGATTGGGTGCTCAGCACCAGGGGACATTAAGCAGTGGCATTTTGCTTATTTTGGGCTTATCAAAATAAGCTCAATTGTGCTTTTTAGCCACAACCAACCCCAAACAGATGTAAAAGGGTGGTTAATAAGCTTGTATCCAAAGTTTGGGGTATTAAAATGCATTTAAACATGCTGATTTATGGACTTAAAAATGGCTGTTTTTCACAAATTAGGTATATTAAACAATTGACTAAACTTAGTCAATTAGTTGAGACAGAGCAAGGGACTTTTTAAACAAGCTAGATAAGACTAAAATGAGCACAAGTAAGTGTGCTTAAGCTGTATACACAGCTTAAGTGGGTTAGCTTACTTTTTGGCTTATAAGAATTTTGGCAGAATACAAGTGACACTTAAAAACTTATTTTTAACTGAGACTTGTGATTTAAAATGGCCTAATACACCCTACACACTCAGCCAATCTTGGCTGAGTGTACTTGACCCACAACCATACTCCATACGACCCATTTTAAAGATAAACCAAACACCCCCTTAATTTATAAAATTCGAGTTTTTATCTTTTTAAATGAAATGAAGGCTGAATAAGGGTGTTACAATAAATGCTTAATAGCTTAAATACTTTTTTTAAACAGTTTTAAAGAGATTAAAAGGGCTTTATAAGAGATTTAAGATTTCAACAGTAGCAAATTCAAGAACACAATTAACTTTTTATTAAAAACAGAAAATTACAACATATGGCTTTTAAATAAAGCTGAATCACAACTAATGCTTAATAAAAGACTTTTAAAATTAAAATTACACTAAAACATAAAAAAAGTGGTGTGTGGCACTTCGGGTTGTCTTCTGTTCTTATATAGAGGTCCAAAGTGCTTCTTGGTCTTGGAATGTGTTTGCTGTGAGTGTAGAAGTAATCCAAAGCAATCCTAGCCCTCCATTGGCCTTACAACTCATCTCACCATTAAAAGGGGCTCGGGTTGTGTAAATTGCCAACATGGCAAGTCAAATCTGCAAGTGGGAGGTGGGAAAGGGTGAGAGTGAGCTGTGAGTGTACTTAGGATAGTGGTTTGGGTTTGAAACCGTGGGGAATGGTGGTTCGAGGTTTTGGCGGGTACGGGGGGAAAGGACAGTTATGGTTCCAGTGTTTAAAAGTAATCTTTGGAGATGATGCAAGAATGGTCCTCACACTTTCTCTCTTTTTTCATTTCTTTTTGGCCCGTTTTTAGTTATAAAGGGAGTTTGGAAAGTGACCACTTTAGTCCTTGTTGTTTTTATAACTAAAAGAGTTAAAGAGGTTTTGGTTAATTACAAAAATGGTCCCTGCTGTTTTAACTTAAAAGAAATAAAGAAGGTTTAAGCAATTTGCAAAACTAGCCCTTGTGTTTTATTTTCCTATTTTTCTTAATAAAACAACTTTCAAAACTTGGCAATTTTGGTCCCTAAGGTTTATAAAAATTGAATGTGGGCTTTTGTTGGGCTTGGGTTTGTATTGGGCCCACTGGGTTTGGGTTTGGGCCCAATAAGGTACAGGCTTGGTTATTGGGCTTTTTCAAGCCCAATAAGGTGTAGGAGTGGGTTTTGTGTGTACAATGGCTGAGATTGGCTGTAACTGGGCTAGGATTGGGCCTTCAAAGTCTTCACAGTCTTTGTCAATTGCACACAAATGGGCTGTTGTAATTGATTGAGGGCCCATTTGGTCTTCACAGTTATACTATTGGGCTTTCCCGGCCCATCAGATGGGTAAAGATTGCATCCAATAGTATTCTTCAGTTCCGGCTCTGGCTTTGGCATTTTTGGACTTTGGCCTTGATTTTGCACAGTCTTTTCCATTCCATGCTCAGTTTTGTCATAATAAGAATAATGAATTCAAACAATAGAAACTTAAACTAGCAGCAGTAATAATGACTTAGCAGTAGTTAAAATCAAAACCTTCCCCTTAAGTGGTGCATGCAACATATCCAAACGGTTAAACACTTTATCATATGCTTTGCAAACTCAACATTATATTTGGCAAGTTTTTGTCTGTTTTTGTGTCATTTTAGCTCGTTTTTAGAGGTAAAAGATAGTGTAATTATGCACTTATCAAATCCCAAAACTAAGGTATTTGCGTGTCCTCACGCAATGTTCTGAAGTTAAACCGTGTAAAGCCAGTTTTTCCCATTTGTCTGAGTTACTACTTAATTACAACTAATATTTTTGGATTTTCTCATTTTTTAACAGTTGACTTCTATTTATTTATTTTATATCTGCTTGGATCATAGAATGTGAAGCTGTCCGTTAGTGTGATCTACGGATGTCCGTACGGATAAATTAATCGTCCTCGAGTTTTCTCAATGTTCCACGCTAAGCATTAATCATGATCATTGTCGTTATAAGTTTATATGTTAAGCCCTCATACTTATGACTTGTGATTTTTAATACTCCCCAAACATGGATATACGATTTGAATGCGTGTACTCATTTTAATTTAACAATAGACCAACTTATTTTCATAGTCATAATTCAAAATGAATCATGACTCAAAGCAACAACTTATTAAGACTTCGTAACTTGATTTCGAGATTTAAACTTTAGTACTTTGTTGCACAAAATCATAAGTTCTTTTAAGCTTAGGAATGCGTTGCTTAGTTTGAACCCCTACCTCGTGGTTAAGGAGGCAGGATTTCACAACAATCGACTGGTGTTATTAGTTGAAACCCACCCCGTTGCTAGCGTATTGGGAAATCACATCAACACTTATTCCTGATATGGCTAAGATGTAGTGTCTTAGTTTGAAACCCTCTCCTTGACCTTTTATTCTAAGTGAGATATCACGACACACCAAATCCTTAGAAGCAAAGACGTCTTAGTTTGAACCCCCACCTCGTTGTTAGCGGAGTGAAGGATATCACAACACATCTTTTACTTGCTCCATAATATCAACTGTATGCTTTCTTTGGCAAAATTTCAATATTCATGCCATTTTTGCATTCACATTTCATTCATGATTCTTTGGGCCTTTTATCTTTAAATTTTATACAAAATTCTCGGAACCAACCTATCCACACCACACCCCCCCATTTGAAAAAATCAAGTTACAATTTGAAGCTTTTTCTGAAAACATCGATTGACTTAGTTGAAATTAAAATGAGTACGTATGATTAGGTGGATTTGAAATTTACGGTAGAGAGAACCTCAAGTTACTTGTATAAGTTGTTTGAAGAATCTTGCTTCGGCACATAAACTTTTATTTATCTCTATCATTTCTTGCTCTTCAAACATTTTTAAAATTCAAAGCAATAGAATTCGGAAAGCTTGGCCTAAGGAACTAGCGAGGGCTATACACGCCCGTCAGTCAAAATTTATTCTTAATTACTACCCAAAGGAAAAGCAAAAACTGGACAAACACTTATTATATTTTTGATAATATGTTCAATTTTTTTCATTTTTTTTTTTTGGTATTTTGGTTGTAAAAACGGGGTTTACGTGGTAACAATGCTGCAGAGCAAACAATCAAATCGAAGATATCCCCCCCAAACTAGAACTACATAGTCCTCGATGTTTTGTAGGGTTACTACATTAAATCCTAAGGCCGTTTATGAGGTATGCCAAAAGATAATACGTTAGATCCTAAGATTTGGATATCGGATTTCCCAAATGAAGCTTTTTGGAGGATGTGAAAATCTTGATGAATGACAAAATCTGAGAGTCTCTTCACAATCCGGGCAATCTGGCCATTAAACAATAACAACAACATGAAAACAGGAAAAGAGAGCAGATAAGCTAATTTTTACACAACAACACAAAACACTTTTTTAACACTACATACTATACTACTACTCGATTAAACTATGATAAGCATGGGGTGCCTCCCACGAAGCGCTTGTTTAGGGTCGCGATGCTTGACCCATCACAAGGATTTATGGATCCTTGAGGAAACAAGTGGAAATTAAAATTATCATCGGACTTTCATTCAAGTGACTATGATAAGTATTGAATTTCATGAAAGTTCCACTTCCGAAGGAGATAATCCGGCCTAGAAAAATGATTTTTTTGAAATGCCGGGATCAAATATGGTGTCTTCATCCCCACAGGAGAGAAGATAAGGTGGAATAACGGGAATGAAAAGAAATGGGAGAAAGATCCATACAACATAAGCGAAAATGGATTCACTAGAAGGTATGAAATCTAACTCAAGGGTGGGCAAAACATTAAGCACATGAACTCTTGGTTCTTTTGTTTGGAAAATATTTCCCACCACATCCATTGTGAAATTTCCCAGCTCGGGCTCATCCTTAAAGATACTAATAATACTCTGTTGAGATAGGATGTGAGCTGAGTTCATCGGCGAACTCCTAATGAACTTACTCCTATTGGAGGATGAAACTGATCATTCGTATAGATCAAAGATAACGAATTCATATGATGAAATTCAACTGTGTAGTGGTATGCCACTACTCTTCTCTTTAAAATGATCGTTATCAATGTAGAAAGCTTTATAATCTGGAAGAGATAAATCTGAAGGAGTAGTGGGACTGCCACTACTAGGCTCTTCCAAATTAAGCAGTTGGTTTCCGACTTCGGGCAATGAATTATCAACGGTGTTTGTCTCCTCCAAGAAAGGTTAGGAAAATGTGAGGTAGACTTGGTCACTACAACGGAAGATGAAACGGGGTTTATCTTTTAATGCTTTGATTTTAGCATCAAGACGATCGAATTTCAACAATTTTTCGCAGAAGTGGTATAGTCTTTGATAAATAATTGGTCATCCTCTATACTTCCAATACTTACGGGATACAATCTACACATCTCCCTTGAGCTAACTGGGCTCAGAATTGGGAGGTGATGCACATCAACATACTCGAACATCGTTACTAGAGAAGGAATCTTCTTCAGTCGAAGTAGATTCAACGTTAGAATTGGAAAATACTCTGATTGATACTTTTGAAATGTCTTGAGGCGGAGAATGTCAGGGAAAAGGCCATCATCATACACTTTGGGAAACACCTTTGGACTCACGTTGGGATTGGGGACAAGGATTGCTACACTAGTACTTTATTGAATTCGTATGATTCCGTTGCCGATATTGTTGTCAAGTTGCTCTTTCTCCATTATTGAGAGTTTAAGGGCTCCGCGGTGATATTTTGGGGGGTTGGCATTGGTTGAGTCTTGGGGCATCAGCTGCAATCTTTGGGGATAAGCGTCACAATTGCGCGCTTTAAGCAGATGAAAGATTGCTCTGCGCCTTTTCGCTCGAGTCGGAGGGCGTGGTTAGCGGGTGACTTTCATATATGGCTAGGCGGGCTGGTGGAGTAGTTAGATTGTTAATATCTAGATTTGAATTGCTCATTTTGAGAATTGAAAAACTCATTTTGAGAATTTATGATCTGATGATAGACGGTATATTGCGGAGGTTGAAATTGGTCAAAACCGGAATAATTAGAATATAGCAAGGATTTTTGCTCAGGATTAATAGTCTTCATTCATTGGTTGACACTGAAAAGCTATGAGGACCTCCACAATGTTACAACAAAGGAATTGTTGTGAAGACTTGAGGATTTTGTGAGAAATTAAGTCGTGATTGTAACAACTGTTCTAGATTTGATAAACGGAAATTGGGGTGAACAATCGTAAACCATAATGGAACATGTTTCCATAAATTATCCATAAGAATGAGTCGGGGGTTGTTGAGATCGGGTTTGAATATCGGGAGTGTTATTAGTTGATGTACGAGTTAAAACATTTGGTGATTCACTCCGAATCTTACGAATAAAAAAAACTCCTTATATTCATTGCAACCACATTTTTGGCATTGACCAAAATTTTTTGGTATTTGCACACTTTTTCGAGCTTGTGGGATCTTATCAACAGTTTGTTTGGTTGGTTCCGGATTAGAGATAATTGGAGTTTTCGGTGGACAATTATAACCAATATGGAGCACCTTTTCCCACAAAGATTTACAAGTGCATCGTGACAAAGATGCCATCTAACGATATCACCCACACTCGCAACAAACACTTTTGGTCGAGTAGTGGAGATTGTTGTGAGGAATTGACACTGGGGTCTTGTTTGACAACGAATGGCTCTCGAGGGCATTAACAAAGTTGGAATTGTCATTGATGACTTGGAAGGTATTTTAAACTGTTTAAAAAGCTTTCTCCCAATATCTTTCGTGTAGGTCACATTCTAGACAATTAAGACCCATGCAAACAGGTCTCCACAACGAAAAAAATTTCTTTCAATCTTAATGTGTTGTTGAGACGGATTCGGCTATTGGAAACAAGAATTTGTTTTTGAGTTTTCTTTTGGAACAAAAATAGTTGAAGTGTGCAAATTTACACAAGCCGAACATGTTTAATGCTTTAAGGCGGACATATTCGAATGAGTCATAAGAATTAAATAGATAGAGGGATAAGGAATGCATTACTGTTCTCGAAGAAAAAAGAGATTATTTTGGTATTTTCCGAATTTATTAATACTAACCATATTTCACAATTAGAGACAAATCAGATAGCACAACTTCAAACCGTTATCAATCTTATTCACGGTAGCTCTCAGAATGAAAACGCACAGGTGAGCGGAGGAGTAGGAATAGGCGAAGTTATTTCTCTTTAGGGTCGTAGTTCCTAGGAACAACCCTCCTTATACCACTTTTATAGTTTGTTAATCAGAATGAGGTGAGCCGTATATCGTAAGTGACACAGAAGGCAAGTTTTAAATCTTTTGTTCGAGTTGGGAACTTAATAGTTCACCGGAATCTTATTATGTTAATCCTCAGTTAGAATATTATATTTTGGTATTTTTACCAATTAGTGAATTTTAATTTTTTTATGGACAATTTTTTTTTTTTTTTTTTTTTTTTTTTTTTTTTATATGATATGTACTAATAAAAAGGAAAGAAAAAATATTTTTGTGTTTTTTAATATGATATATTAATAATAAGACAAGTTCAGATCAAAGTTGGATAAAAATCGTAGCAATGCATCCCCGTCAGCGCCCAAAAATTGGATTCGTTGACTAGTATATATATAAATACTACTCGGCAAAACCAAACTCTTCACCTTCAAAGGAAAAAGTCAAGACCTACATTAGAATAAATACTAAGAATAAAAATCAATTATAATAAGATTCCGGAAGGATATTCCTCGTGTCGTATGTCCCAACGAGGCTGCATTGAAATTTATCCTGGTTGATGAGAATTTGATGATGGAGATTTATGGATGCGGAACATGATATAATTACAACTTAAATTAATTAAATAAAACTTAATTTAATCTACGGAACAGATATAGAAATGGGGTCTTAAAAAAACTACGGATACAAAATTAGTTATATGGAAATCTAAAAATTAAATTTTTATCTAAAATACGGGGAGAATCAGGTATCGGAACCCTAATACTAAAAATTGAGAAAAAATTGCTAAATTAATTTAAAAATCAAATACATTTCTAATTAACTTAATTTGAAAAAATAAAGAATCTAGAACAAAAACGGAGGTCTGTTTGAATGTAAAACGAAAAGTAACGGTAAAACGCACCAGTAAAACGGGTCTAAAACTGAAATTAAGAAAAATTAAGCCACACTAAATTTTTGATTTTTCCTAGGCACTAAATGACAAAGAAAATTTTGTAAAAAAAGAAATATATTTTTTTATTAATTTTTGGATTTTTTAGGAATTTTAAAGATTAAAAAACTAATTAAAACTAAGAAAATAGAAAAAAGACAAAAAATAAAAAGTTATAAAATTCTGAAAAACTGAAATTAAATAAAAGAAAAAGTTAACCAATTCTAAAAATATAAAAATGCCCAAATTTTACTGTTTAAATAAAAAGTAATTAACTAATTAAATTTCTAACTATTTAATTATTTAAATTAAATAAAACTAACTGTGGTTAACCTAAGGGACTAACAGTGAAAGGACACAAGGACTAACGGGGTAACAGGGAATTTAACACTAGGGGATATAACAAGCCAACTATAATAAGAAAAATTACACAAATGGTCCTGAGTTGGGACCCCGATTTTAAAACAAGGTGGGTCCACTAGCTTATTATCAAAAGCTAAAGAAGCAAAACTTGTTCAGGGGCTTTAAGGAGAGCATTTGTCTAAAGCATAATTGCTGAAATTAACTAATAAGCCAGAAATGTATGGCTTTTGAATACTGCAGTGGCTAAATAAGCTTAACAGCTTATTTAGCTTTTCCTTTGGGGATTAAGCTACTATAATAAGCTAAAATTAGGGGGGAAGATTATTATAGAAAGGGGAGTCCTAATTATAGCTAAGCTTCACCTAATAAGCCCTAAAATAAGCTGGAAAGTGACTTAAGCTATGTGACAGTTTATAAAAGAAAACAGAAAAGAAAGGGACTTTAAGGCCTAAATAAGCTACTTAAATAAGGAAACTAAAATTATTTTAAGCGGGGGGGGGAGGAGGGGGGGGGCGAGGGGGGGGGGGGGTGGGGGTGCCTAAACCTACGAAGGGGACACCTATAAGTACATGAAAAAGGCATAAAAATCCTAATGCTTAATTTAAAATAAGCTAGAACAAGGGGGCTGAAATAGGGGGTTATGCACCAGGGGAGGCCAACAGCAGCATAGGGGCTTTTTGGGCTTATGAAAAATAAGCTCCTATGAGCTGTTTAGCCAAAACCAACTTCAAACAGATAACAAAGGGAGGGTATTGAGCTTATTTCCAAAATTTTGGGGCTTAAGGCCTAATTAATACTGCTGAACAATGGGCTTAAAAATGGCTATTCTCAAAAATTATGCACACAAACCTTATGACTCATACTTGGTCAAGTTAAAAGAGACAGAACATGGGCTTGGGTAAATGGCTAGAAACAACACCCAAGAGCACAAGAACAATGTGCTTAAGCCATACTGCAAAGCTTGAGCTCTTAAGCTCATTTTTGTTATTCAAATTTGGACATAATTATAAAGAAACCTAAAAGCTTATTTCCAAACTAAAATTAGTGATTTAGGTGTCTTAATAAACCCCACACACTCAGCCAAAGTTGGCTGAGTGCACTTGACCCATAAACAAACTCATTATGGAACCATTTTGGGTCTAAACAAAACACTCCTTAATTTCTTAATTGGCTTTTTAGCCCTTTTTAATGAAGGAAAGGCTAGATAATTACTTATATATGAGGTTTTAAACTTTCTAACATTTCTTTAATGATATTAAACAGATTATGTGACTTAAATTATTACTTGAAATTTCGACAAATGTAATAACAAGAGAACTCAAAAAAATTTATTAAACTTAAAAGGATTACAACAAAAACTTTAAAAGAAATGAATACAATAATTTTAAAAGCAACTTAGTTAAAATTTAAGCTAAGAAAGTAAAAAAAACAAGATGATGTTGTTCGGCTTGGTCTTGGCTCTTTTATACTAGTCCACAGCCTTGTAGCTCATGGGTTGTGCTTGTGTAAGAGTACAATGCATCCAAGCATCCAAGCCCTCCTTTTTTGTGTTTCTCTTCATCTCACCAATCATGGGGGTGCTCGGGTTTTTTGTGTGATTTTGGCAGGATAGGGGTTATAGAGTCAATGGGTTGTGGAGAAAGGGTGAGAGTGGATGGTTATGGTATTGGGAGGTGGGTTTGGGAGTGAAAAAACCAGGGATAAATGGCTGGAAATGGTTTTGGCGCCAAGTGGGGGGAGTACACAGTTGGTTACAGGGTTTAAACGATATGTTTGGGGAAGAGGCAAAGATGGTCCCTCTTCTTTTCTTCCCTTTTCATTTCTTTTTGGCCCGTTTTTAGTTATAAAAAGGTTTGGAAAGTAACACTTTCAGTCCTTGTGGTTTATAACTAAAAGAAATAAAGAGGTTTTGATAATTGGCAAAACTGGTCCTTGCTGTTTATAACTAAAAGAAATAAAGAAGGTTTAAGCAATTTGCAAAACTAGCCCTTGTGTTTTATTTTCCTATTTTTCTTAATAAAACAACTTTCAAAACTTGGCAATTTAGCCCCTAAAGTTTATAAAAATGGATTTTGGGCTTTTGTTGGGCTTGGGCTTGTATTGGGCCCATTGGGTTTGGGTTTGGGCCCAATAAGGTGTGTGGGCTTGTATTGGGCCCATTGAGTGTGTCTGGGCCCAATAAGGTACAGGTTTGGTTATTGGGCTTTTTCAAGCCCAATAAAGTTATGAAGTGGGTTTTGTGTGTACAATGGCTGAGATTGGCTGTAACTGGGCTAGGATTGGGCCTTCAAAGTCTTCACAGTCTTTGTCAATTGCACACAAATGGGCTGTGAAATGATTGAGGGCCCTTTTGGTCTTCACAGGCTTCGTAGATATACTCTTATTGGGGCTTTCCCGGCCATCAGCTGGAGTTAAGATTGCTTTCAATAGTATTCTTCAGTTCCGGCTCCGGTTTGACTGCTGATTCTTCTGTATTGACTCGGAATTGGCATTTTGGACTTTGGCGCCTATGATTTTGCACAGTCTTTTCAATCATGCTCAGTTTTGATCATTTGGGCTTGGTTTTCTTGTCTTTGTTGATATCACAATTCCTGCAACAATAACAATGCAAAGCAAACATATTTTTGGCAGTTTTTGTCTGTTTTTGGTCATTTAAGCTCGTTTTTAGAGGTAAAAGATATGTGTAATTAAGCCTTATTCAATGAGCCTCAGTGTTGTTCTTGAGAGAGCTGCTAGTTGACACAGGGGTAAATGGGATCTCCAAGGATTTGACTTTGAGGTTGAGCCTTGTGGAATCCTTTGAGGGTTTTGTAGGAAACATCTAACCTCATCAGGTCAAATTGTGAAATCAGAAATGATCCCTTTCATCATCATAAGATGCTTTCAAAGATTCACTTCACTGGATTTACTTTTAAATCCGTATTTCAGGCATCTCATCATCATCTGCATCAGAGAAGACCTCTTCTTCATGATCAGCACTAGGAGAGATAGCTTCAGTATTGACAGTATTAAGATTAATACTACAAGTATTAACAGGATTAGTACTGGTAGATACTGTAGTAGGTACTGGTCCTAAGTGCTTCAAAGCAAGAGCATCCAATTCATTCCTAAAAGTCATAATGTCTTCAGCAGACTTGGATATTAGTGTAGAAGATGGTTGCCTTGGGGAGTGATTCTTCTTTGTAGCAATCTTTTTAGAAAGAGATGTAGAAGAAACCACTTGAGGTTGCATCCTCCTCAGTTTGCACATCAATCAATGACCTCCTTTGAACCTGCAGGGTTAGCTTGATTTTGCACAGAAACAGGTATATAGTTCATAGAGTCTGTAAGATAGTCTAAGTCAAACATCCACCTATGTCCTAATCCCTGCACATTGGGTTTTTCCTCTAGAAAGTTGACAGAAAGATTTTACTTCCACTCTCTTGGTGACTAAGTTATAAAAACTAAAGGGCTTTTATGTTCACAGAGTAACCACAAGAAAACCCTAATCAGACTTTCATCAAACTTTCTAGTGGGCTTTGAGTATTGAGAAATGGTTACATTGGCACCCAAATGGTTTATGTAGCATAAGGAATTGGTTTGTGGGCCAAACAAGAGTCATAGGAGTTTTGTTCTGAGGCTTGGTCACCCTTACCTGTGAAGTATAGCCATGCAGTATTGACTGTCTTCTGCCAAAGTGGTAGGCAAGAGGAGTCCAGCAAACATAGTCCTAGTTGTCTATAAGGGTCCTATTCAGTCCTCCAGAATACCCAATTTTCTCTTGAGGGTCTTGCATATAATCTCCTTGTTTTATATCCTTTTCCCCTCAGAACATCAAGCATACCCCTGTTCTTACATTCCTGTCCATTATCTGATCTAATGATTTTTACTTTTTGGATTTAGTTGGTTTTTCTATCTGTCTTATAAATAGTCTTATTGGATGCTACTAGTCTCATCCTTTTTTGGCTGAAAGAAAACCCAACAAAACCTTGAAAAGTCTATCAGTAATCACTAGACAGATAACTGGCATGGTTGATACTCTCAAGAGTTGGTCCATAAGGTCCATATGCAAGTTTGTAATGGGTGTGTTACAATATCTATCAACTTTGGCCTTACAGGAAAGGGAAGGCCTTGTGTTGCTTTCCCTTCTGACAAGCAAACAAGTGTGGTAATTTTTGAAACTCTTGGGAGGTAACCTCTAACTAGATTTATCCTTTACAAGTTTATTTAATTTTTGAAATTAAGGTGACCTAACCTCCTGTGCCACAATTTAGTTCATTAGATGAGGCTTTTGCTAATAAACTAGTGTATCCTTTGAAAATCAACCGTTTCATATCAAAAGTTTATACATGTTGTTGGTGCCTAGGTACTTTAAGAAGAACCTGAGTTTCATCAGGCATCTTGAAGTCAGAGGGACACCACAAAAACATCTTTTTCAGTAAAAAGTACATTTAGCTTTTTTTCACATTTCGAGATATGGAGGAATAAGTTATAATGTCCAAGTTCTTTCAACAAAAGCAATTCATCAAAAACTAAGATTTCTAATTAAAAGTCCTTTACCACTGATACTTCCCTTACTTCCTCAAAAGTTCATATCCCCGACTTTGTTTAGTTCTTGATAATCTTCAAGATGGGCCTGTTCACCAGTCATGTGCCATGAACATTCCACTATCAAAAATCTCTATGCTCCATATGCTTCAGTGTGATCTCATTATTCACAGTAAAGGCATTGAGCTGATTGATGTTCTCTCATATGTAGTCTGCTCGACCCAATTGTTCTGTCCTTCATCAATACGTCATCAAGCTTCCTTCAGTTCTCACTGGCTTGAAATCATGACCCTCTACCTGCTTCCTGCCTGCTTCCTTCCTTTGACTTTAACTGCATTCCTAGCAATATGCCCAGTATTGTGGCAATTGAAACATTCAAACTTTTCTCTTATCAAATGTACCACCTTGCATTTTTCATCCACTCTTGGCCTTCTGCACTATTTTTTGTAGCACTTCTTGATCTTGATGGCTGTCATAGCAATATGCCCATTTATATCCATCTCTTTCCAAAGTCAGGTTCATCAATTTCTTGATCTAGATTTCATGTATCAAATCAACTATAATCAGCATTTGTACGCTGAAAAGAATGGTAACTTCATCAGCAATGACCAGAGTAGGCAGTTGATTGTTGCCTTTGACAGAGGAAGTGGTAGTATACAGAACTATAACTTCCTGAGCTTTGGCTTGGCTTGTGCTTGCTTGAAGAGGCTTTGGCTTGTGATAGAAAAGCCACATTATCAGATGCCAGAGAAGAAGATGATGTCTTTTGAATGTCTTGTTCAAATACACTCAGATTATTGTATAAATCATCTATTGACAGAGTGTCAATATTCTTCTTTGTTCTCATTGTCATGGCTAGACTGTCCCATGCAGGAGGAAGGGACCTCAAACAAACTTGTTGATTTGCATCTTCATCAGACACTCCAGTACCAAAAGGGCTTCAGCTGTGCTAGGAGTTTTTTGGTACCCTATCATAACCTTTCTCTAAGCTTTCTTAGACGAGATGGTTAATGCCTAAACTGTTGTTCAAACAGCTTTTTGCATATTTCTTAGAGTTAGCAATTACAACAATCCTTGTCTTGGATAGCTGCCCAAATTCTCTTTGGCATAATCGCCATGCATGAAAGAACGTCTGAGATGATTTTTTGGAACCGCCATTAGCACAGAGTTTCGCTTTCCTTTCTCTTTTCATCAGCAAATATGTTCTTCCTGTGTGGTTGAGGAAAGAACCCTGTATACACATCCTTACCTTTGGTGACTCACTTCTTTGAGTTCCCATTCTGAATCACTTTCCAGACCTCATTATCTATATACTCAAGATAATGTTCCATCTCCATTGCCCACGTATCATAATCATCTTTTTGAAGAACGGGCAGTTTGATGTTTGATACGGGGTTTTGGTGTCGATAATTTGTGGTGGGTTTTAGCGAGGAGCATATCCTTTGTTGGATGCTGGTTGTGATCCAGCCAAAGATGCATCATCATGAAGAGACAGTTCCTCATCATCATGAAGAGAAGTAATCTCATAGTTGCAGACATGATTATTTGGTGGAATTAAAAGGTTTTGATCTATGTTCAAACTTGTGTTAAGTCCCCTTGGTGGCTCTGATACCACTTGTAGGTCCTTATCAACAGGATCTCAATGAGCCTTAAACGACTTATAGTTCTCTGAATAAATCCAGAGTAATTGAGGGGGGGGGGGGGGGCAGGGGGGGGGGGGGGGGGGGGGGGGGAGACAATAAACCGTGAGTACAATATTGACGCGAATATCAATATTCTATACAAGATGAACACAAGAACAAAATACTAAACTTGCTATTACTATTACTATTTGATTGTGAATGATCAATCAACACATATATATATTTACAATACTATTCTACGTTCCTTTTATAAGATTAAGGAACCCTAAACGCGTTAAGAGATAATGCTTATCTCTTCCTAGAATAACGCTAAGAGATAACTATTACAACCAGACTTAACTATTTGATAAAACAGTATTAACTTTAAATGCCAGACCTAGTTAAAAGCTGCAGACTTACTTGCTCTACCAGAGTTAACTTATATATATTAACAGTACTAACTATCCTTATCAGTACTAACTATAACTAACAGACTTAACTTTAATACTAACAGTATAAGTCCGTTTACAATATTTTCCTAACACTTGAGCTTGTTGTGATAAGCCCGAGTTAGCTCCTTGATTAACTTGATAGGTTTGGTTTACATTTCTATTCCCATTATACCCTTGATTCCCATTATATCCTTGGTTAGGTCTAGACGCTTGTGGGATGGGTTGACTAAATTCTGGTGGTCTCATTTGGTTTGCTTAAGTGGGAGTACGGTACCGGAATTTCCATTTGAACAAATTAACAACCTATGCGGTTTGTTGAAAATGTTGGATCAAATCATTATAACACTTCCTCCACGTGTGTATCATAACCTCTTTAGTCATTGGGAACACATTAAAACTACTGATTGTTACCACGAGTGTTACCCCTTTCCGCAACATGCTTTAAACGGGTGCTCGGAGTAGTAAAACTAAAGCTTTCATTTGATTCATCATTTGGTTCATCTTGATTGTCATTTTATCCTCGAGAGAAGCGGCTATTTGTTGCATATCGAAAGAATTATTGGAAAGTGAAGAATTAGAAAGAGGAGCATCCGTACTCACTCTTGAATCATTAGCACGACTTCTAGAATAACGAACTTTTGACTTGCTTTCAATAATCGCTAAACCTTCTTGAGGCATCTTGTCTAAGAAATTGCCACCTGCTGCAGAATCTATCGATCTTGATCGTTTGATTCAAAGAGTTGTAAACAAAGATATTTCTTCTTTAATCCGTTCCTTGTTTCGAGTTGGTGGCGAGTTCCGAAAAGCCATGGTGAGGACATTGACGAAGGAGTCCTTTAAAACGTTCCCATGCTTCATTAAAGGCTTCATTTGGTTTTTGGTAAAAAGTAATGATCTCATTCGACTTAGTAAGTGGTTTTGAGGTGGGAAAGTATTGGTTTATGAATTTTGAAACAAGGTTAACACTTGACTCGATAAAGTACGTCGTAATATTAAATATATAATACTACATAATAATAATCTAGTAAGTATATATATTTCGGCATCATACTCATTCCCTTATAAGTAGTCAAGATATTTTTATAATAAACATTTTCCAAATATTTTCTAAGTGTATAGATTTTATAGAAATTTCAGCATGACCCGTTCGTGTATACACGTTTTCCCAAAGTCATAGACTTTATCAAAAATCAATCTCAATCACTTTCAAAGATATATTTCGCAAATCAAAGTCTATTATACTATCAAATCCATTAATAATCAAGTTGAAAACTCTTTCGGATGCTTATTGGGCCTAATTAGATGATACGTGAAATAAAAAGTCCAAAATAAACAAACGTCTAGTATCCAAGTTCGAATATTATCAAATAAGCTATTACACCTTCTTATCCAATAAGTTACACCGTAGGCCTAAAGCCGTGGTGTGTTGTCTCATATTGGGTTGTGGCCCGTTAAACCAAGTAAGTAGGTTTAAGCTTACCCATTAAGTCCGATAAGCAAACCGTTAAGTAAATAAGCTCAAATAAGCCGAGCTAAATAACCTAATAAGCCAACCGTGAGCTTATAGTCACGGTTTGGGCTCACATGTTAGGCCGAAACCTTATAAGCTCAATAAGGCTTATTTGTTGAGTCCGTTAAGCCAAAAAGGTATCAAATAAGCTCTTGGTTTTCGAATAAGCTATCATCAAGCCATCAATAAGCCAAGGGACATAAGCCGAACCATGTGGCTTATAGATTAAGCTCACGGTTTGAGCTTTTGGTTGTGGGACACGGCCTAAAATCCCGTTAAGAATATTTGGGCTTATTTGTTAAGCCAAATAAGCTCAACATTTATCCTTTCAAAATAAGCTATGAAAGTACATGTCAAATCAAGATAAGCTACAATAAGTTTTTCTTTTTGTTTTCCCTTGTGGGCCGAACCAAAATATAAGCCCAATACCAATAAGCTCTTAAAGAGCTTATAAATAAGCCGAATCATCAAATAAGCAAATAAACATAATTTTTATTACATAAAATAACCACGATCACAAAACTACACTTTCTTTGTCTTTATTTTATTTATTTTCGAACCATAGATAAACCCTTTTAGGGTTTATGTAGTTTTTAAACCTTGATTTTTACAAAAAGAGTTGTACATCTCATGTTTATGCATTATAAGGATATAAAAAGTACAAGATTTATGTAGAATAGATGACTTACAAAAGAAAGATGATTAGGAGGTGATTAAAGACTAGATATAACTCAAACGTTGTTCAAGAATACCTAAATAACACTAACGATCAACCCAAAACACTAAATCTTTAAATTTTCTTGATCAAAAACCAATAATATATGATTTAAAGGGGTGTTTGTTTTCAGACGTAATCAAGAAAGAAGAGAGAGAAAGAATGTGTGTTTTTCTTGAGAGAGAATGTATGTGTTGGAAATGAAATGATACAATGAACCTAGCTTAGATTTTAAGCTTAAAATTTTTGAATGCATGTGTGTGTTTGGTGTGTGTTTCGAACGCAAGCAAAAGGCACCAAGGGGGGGACCAATTTGATCTTTATATTTTGGGGGAGTTTATGCAAGGTGGTGGATTTAATTTCCCATTTGTATGTATGCTCATTTAAATGTTACTAGTTATACCCAGAATACGCAAATACTGAAAACGCATAAAAGCTTCACGAAAAATTCTAAAACTTTAAATATCAATTTAAAACGTAAAAACGTGACTATTGTCGAAAGACTACATCAATTAGCAACTCGGAATGCTTCCGGTACGAATTCTCAGATATACACGGGACAAGTTCTCGGTTAGATGTAAAAATTACACGGAACTTATAAAATTCAAAATACTAAACGGAAACGGTTAAAATATTGGCCTGAAATTTACGAGGTGTCACATCTTTTCCCCGTTAGAAGAGCTTTGTCCTCAAAGCTTAAGACGTAACATCTGCCACAGATGCAGAGTTGGCGAAAAGATGCGGATACTTCTTCTGCATTTGGTCATCTCGTTCCCAAGTGAACTCAGGATCTCTCCTTGAGTTCCAACGCACTTTAACAATTGGGATACTAATTTGCTTCAGACGTTTGACCTCACGGTCCATGATTTCGACAGGTTCTTCGACGAAGTGGAGTTTGTCGTCGACTTGGATTTCATCCAACGGTTTAGCAAGAGTTTCGTCTTATAGGCATTTCTTCAGGTTCGAGACGTGGAACGTACTATGAACTCTACTCAATTGCTCTGGGAGTTCAAGTCGATAGGCAACGGTTCCAACTTTAGTAAGAATCTTGAAAGGTCCAGTATATCGAGGGTTTAGCTTTCCCCGTTTTCCAAAACGTATCACCCCTTTCCATGGCGACACTTTTAGCATGACCTTATCTCCTACTTGAAACTCAAGGGGTTTTCGTCTTACATCTGCGTAGCTCTTTTGACGATCGAATACAGCTTGAATACGGCTCTTTATTTGAATGATCTTCTCAGTTGTCTCGTGGATGATCTCTAGGCAAGTGAGCTGACTATCTCCAACTTCATCCCAGCAGATAGGTGATCGACACTTACGCCCATACAACACCTCAAATGGTGCAGCCTTAATACTGGTATGGTAATCATTGTTATACAAAAATTCTACCAACGGCAAATGTTTATCCCAACCTTTTCCGAAATCAAGCACACATACACGCAACATGTCTTCCAACGTCTGAATGGTCCTCTCACTTTGACCATCAGTCTGCGGGTGGTAAGCCGTACTCATATCCAGCGGAGTACCTAGTGCTTTATGAAGGGACCTCCAAAAGTGTGAAGCGAATCTGTCGTCACGATCAGAGATGATCAAAACTGGCACTCCATGGCTCGACACCACTTCTTTCAAATACTGTCTTGTCAACTTCTCCATTGAGTCGTCTTCTCTCATAGGTAGGAAATGAGCAGACTTGGTGAGACGATTAATGATTACCCAAATCGTGTCTTGTCTAGTTTTATCTTTGGCAATTTAGTGAGGAAGTCTATTGTTATTTTCTCCCATTACCATTGGGGAATCTCTAGATGAACCAATAATCTAGATGGTTTTTGATATTCGGCTTTAAATTTGGCACACGTTAGACACTTGTTAACATAGGTGGCAATTTTTGCTTTCATATTGGGCCACCAATACAACTTCTTCAAACATTGGTACATCTTATCCGATCCAGGATGGATGGAATACTTTGACTTATACGACTCATGCATAGGCTATAACCTTAAGTTGGCGAGATACATAGGCTATAACCTTCTCTTTTTGCATCAAAACTGCGCCCAACCGTTTATACGAAGCATCACAGTAGACCACAAAGTTCTCACTTTTTTCTGGTAAGGCCAAAATTGACGCACTACACAATTTCTGTTTCAACAACTGAAATGTGGCTTCTTCCTTTTCTTCCCAATCAAACTTCACGCTCTTTTGAGTCAACTTCTTCATAGGCCTAGCGATTTTTTAGAAACCTTTGATGAATCGTCGGTAGTAACCGGCAAGACCTAAGAATTGACGAATTTCTGTTGGAGTCTTGGGTGATGCCCAATCCTTGACTGACTCAATCTTAGCAGGATCAACGTAAATGCCTTCACTATCAATCACGTGACCAAGAAATTTCACTTTTGATAACCAAAATTCACATTTGGAAAACTTGGCGAACAATTTCTCCTTCTTAAGTAACCTTAATATCAACTTAAGGTGTCCTTCATGCTCCTTCTTATTCTTGGAGTAGATCAAAATATCATCGATGAAAACGATCACGAAGTTATCAAAATACGGTTTGTACACCCGATTCATCAGATCCAAGAATACCATCGGTGCATTGGTCAGTCTAAATGGCATTACTTGGAACTCGTAGTGACCATAGCGAGTCCTAAACTCCGTATTTAGAATATCCTCTTCACAAACTCTGAGTTGGTGATAACCAGACCTTAAGTCAATTTTAGAGTAGACTCTTGACCTTTACAGCTGATCAAACAAATCATCGATTCTCAGAAGTGGGCATCAGTTCTTCATAATAAGTTTGTTTAGTTCACGGTAGTCGATACACATCCGAAAAGATCCATCTTTCTTCTTGACGAACAAAACTGGAGCTCCCCAGGGTGAGGAACTAGGTCTTATAAATCCCTTGTTAGAAAGCTCCTGCAATTGAGTGGATAACTCTTGCATCTCTGACGGTGCTAAATGATACGGGGATCGTGCAACAGGTGCAACACCAAGGACTAAGTCGATTTGAAATTCTACTTGTCGAGTAGGTGGTAATCCAGGCAAGTCTTATGGAAAGACTTCTAGAAAATCCCGTACGATTGACACACCCTCAAGTAGTTTCTCTTCCGACTTATCATCAGTCTTCTTTGTCGTAACTTGTGCTAGGTAAACTTGGCAACCCTTTTGGATGTACTTTTGGGTTTTGGTGCACGAAATGATACTCAACTTCGACTTACTTCCACCATTACATCCATCGCCTTTGATTATCAACACTTCATCTCTATAAGGAATACGAACGATCTTTTCGTCATAAACGATCACCGCGTGGTATTTCGCCAACCAATCCATACCGATAACGACATCGAAACTATTAACTTTTACAGGCATTAGGTCAATATCGAACGGGTGACCTAGTAATCCTGATATGCAACCTCTAAGTATCACATTAGTTTCTGAAATTCTTCCATCAGCTAATTCTACGGCATAACTAACGTCTAAAGTGGATGGGACGACATCAAGCAAGACACTAAAGGTAGTCGACACAAAACATCTATCAACACCCAAATCAAATAACATAGAATCATAACGATTATTGAGAAGGAACATACCCGTGACGACGTTAGAATCGGGGTTAGCTCCTCCTCCTCCAATTGCATAAGCTCTTGCCTTAGCTTCATTGTTCCTAGTCTTATTCCATGTCTTATTTCTACAGTTCTGGTTTCTTAACTTGGGACACTCATTTCTATAATGCCCTTGTCTTCCACACTCATAGCAAGTATTTCCCGTCTGATTTCCAACCTAGGCCCTCTGAGTGGTAGCAGCAACTGCGACTTTACAATCTCTAGTCATTTGACCAACCTCTTGCAGTTACCACACTTCATCGTCCACAACCCTTCGTGGTGCATTCTGCACTTGTTGCAGTAAGGGAAGGCTCCAACATACCCTCTCCTTTTAACATTATTGCCAACCATATATGCTCTTGCTACATTCTGACCACTAACATTCTGCCTCTTAAACGGTGGTTGTTGTTGTCCACGGTTGTCTCTTTAGTTATTGTCGAACCTTCTCTTGTTCTTAGCATTCTTAAGGGCATAACCCTTTAACTTCTGGTCCATCAAGTTGTTAGCAATACGGATTGCATCTTAGAGTCTAACAGGTTCAGCAGCAATCACATTCCCTTAAATGTTATTCGGAAGACCTCCAATGTATTTCTCAACCTGATCCTCCTCTTCCGGAACCATCTTAGTGCACAACAGAGTCAACTCTTGGAACCTCTGGTTGTAAGCAGTCATGTCATTACTCTTCATAGTCAAATTCCACAATTATGTCTCCATCTTCTGAATCTCATTCCTAGGACAATACACCTCAGTCATTAGCTTCATGAGTACCTTCCACGTCATGGCATAAGCAGCCTCAACTCCAATTATCCTTTTATAAGAATTCCACCAAGTTAATGCACCGTCCAACAAGGTGCATGATGCATACTTCACTTGATACCTTGGCGGGCAATTACTGATATGAAACACCGTCTCTATTTTCTCAAACCAACAGGTTAAACCAACAACTCCTTCAGTTCCTTTGAAGTTCAGCGGCTGACACTTCATAAAGTCTTGGTAGGTACACTCTCGAGTAACGGGTACAACACCTTCGTTGTCCACATTGGGGGTTCCATTCCCATTACCGTTACCGTTTCCATTATTAACATTGGCCTCGACATTGTCGTCTTGTTGGTCATTCTCCATTTCCATTTCGGTTCTGGGGTTCCTGGCAGCGTCATACGCTTTTAGGGCTTCTTCCACGCGTTTGGCAATCAACTCGTTGATCGCATCTTGGGTCATTCCGGAACGTGTAGCAGTCGGCATAGTTCTACATCACCAAAGATAATAATCACGGTGAGATCTTAGGTAAGATTAAATTACCTTAAACGTTGGATGGAACAATGCAATCTTTTAATATGCAAATTTCGAGATTAACATAAATGCATGGTAAGCTACGATCAAATAAATAATAATAGATTACGTAAAAGATAGGGAAATACAACGTTAGATAACTAACATCATAACATAAATAATAGGAAAATAGATTTCATAACATCGAATATACTCGATTACATCACGATTCTCTAAGGTAGGATCTACAAATCGCTAACGCTACTACTACTCCAAATACTACTGATCATTACATGAACAATGATGGAAATGAATCTAGGAGCGATAACCCAAATGCCTCCTAGCATAACTCTCGAGTCTCCTGAATCTCACTCGATCATAAAATCAGAATCGGCGGATCTGCCTCAAATCCCTCTGAACATACGTCATACTACGCCGAAGACGGTCAACTCTCTACCTCTCAACATCTAACATGCCTATGAGTCTCCTGTTATCCTGCTCCAACGTACCAATCCTCTCTGACATAGCAACGCTCTGCTGGCTAGTCACCATAATCCTATGTCCCCGGTCTCTCTAGAAACTCTCGATAACTCTAACCCTATGAACCAGAATCTCTACCATGTGATCATATAGCTCCTGCATGACCACATTCAAACCTTTCTACATAACCTCTAAAGATCCATCGGCACTAACTAACTCAGGAGATTCCTCTCCAACAGGCTCAATCGTGTCATCCGAAACAACAGGATGAGTAACTCAATCAACCTCAATCTCAATCGTGCCTCTCGCATTAGACTCGGCCTCCTCCTCGGCTGCAGTCTCAATCTTAACTTTAACATTCGTCCCTCTAGCTGCAATATCATCAGCAAATGCAATACAAGCATCGATGTCTGCCTGGATATCGGGATCAATATCGAGCTCAGTGTAAGGCTCGTAACTATCCTCAACATCAACTCCTAAACCAATCTCTCTAGGTACATACGGTACAAAATCCTCCTCTGAACTAACCTCAAAATCATTCGCGGAATCGGAATTCCTAATCCTCTTATGAGGCGGCAATAGGTCAGCGCGTACGGGAGATAAAACTCCACACACGGGTGAGGCTACGGGTACTGATGAAGTAGGCGACCTACATATCTTACAAGATGGCCTCGCAAAAATAGCAGTCAATGAATCACAAGGAGAATCTGATATGACATAACCTGATGAAGAATGTCTCGAAGATGAATCAGATGAAGTGTCTGAATAAGAATCTGATGAAGTCTTTGATGAAGAATCTAACAGAGAATCTCGTGGTAAGTCATCTGAGGTGAAATGATCTAATGAAGAGTAATCTGTTGGATATCTCAATGTGTTGAGATCGTTTAAGCCCATCTAGGATATGTTTTACAGATAATATAAATATGCAGCGGAATAATAAAGAACAATATATTATCAAACAAGTTTTTATCATTAAACGTTTCCATCAAGCCTCAATATTATTTGATCAGAATAATATAGTTACCTATCTCTAACAGTAACAGGGATTAAGGAAAACCTTGATTACCTTGAGGCTACATCATCACTATAGACGTCTACATTTTTCTTTGTGTACACATACACACTTTTCTGGATAATAAAACTATGTGTCTATGATCTCTTTATATAGAGAGATCATAACTTACAAAGGAAGTTAACATAAAGATATAAACAAGTAAATCTTTTAAACATTATGAAATATCTTCTGTTATCTTTATCTTCTTAAGGAGATCTTCCTGAATCTGCATCATTTGATATCTTTGACTAAATCTTCTATAATTCTCCACCAGCTTGTAGAATTCCAATCTGCTAGATTTAGTCCTTATGTTTCATTCTTATATTTATTTTGCCTCATCAAATCTAGAATCCCAACAATCTTCCCCTATTTGATGATGACAAAACAAACAAATTCATGTACGAACTTCATCATAAAGCCAAAGTTTCCCCTAAAGTTGAGATGTAATCATCTCCCTGAATGAAACAAACTTCCCCTTAAGTAGATTTCCTTTGTACCATGCCACACCAAGGATCTATAAGTTACAACCTGTTAATATTTTATCTTCCCCTATTTGATGATGACAAAACAAACAAAGTCGTATATGAACTTCATCATAAAGCCAAAGCTTCCCCTAAAGTTGAGATGTAATCATCTCCGTAAATGAAACAAACTTCCCCTTAAGTAGATTTCCTTTGTACCATGCCACACCAAGGATCTATAAGTTGCAACCTGTTAATATTTCTTCCCCTTTTTGTCATAATCCAATAGGAGACTTATGAATATAAGCAACTTTGATCTTGACCACTACAAACTAATATCACACTTCTAATCCAAGCCTTTTAACTCCTCAAATTATCCACCATTAAGCACAATAAGAAAAATGAACTTGAGTTGTAGAAACTCACACTAGCAGTAGTAATAATGACTAGCAGTAGTAAAAACATTCACCTCAATGTCACATGTAAATGATTAAACATTTTAACAATAAGCTTCCCCTGAAACCCATATGTTAACCATTTCTTGAATCTTCAATTCCACAGGCTCTATGTAGTGATCACTGATGAAGAAAAATAAGTATAACCAACTTGATGCTGAAGTAGAATAACCTAAACTTGTATCTTATATCTTGTACTATTCATGTGACGTCAAACTTATAAATAAATCTGTGAAATATAAGTAGACCGCAATCTCTTGACAAAATCCTCATCTTCTATGAGACACATAACCAAAGTGATAGCAAATGTGAGCATTGAGCACCATAAGTTAGATCACACACCTTTGCTAGATTTGACAAGTCTTCGTCACATCGTTTCTAAGCACGAACAAGTTATCTTCAAAGTGTAACACCCACTTTAAGATATGATAAGAACACGCATCCGAAAAACTCCACTTCAACTTCAAATAGGTGATAAATAACCATCTTCGTAATCAATTCTTCAAATAAATACGAGCCTTTAAACTTTTAAGAACAGTTAAAATCATAACCTGTTAGCTTCCCCTTAAACCAAGCAGTAGTAACCAACAGTAGAAAACATCTTCTATTGGCAGTATTAAACATACGAGCAGCACAAACCTTGGTTTAAGTCCAACAGTAGTAACTGCGAACCCTAGCAGTATTAACTTCCTTTTGTGTGTGTTATCCGAGAACCAAATATCTGTCACAACTAGCAGCACTAATGTTTATTTATCGGACAAAGCTAGCAGTCTTAATTCATCAAGCAACATAAATTTCTGTTGGCAGCGTTAATTTGGACAACATTAACATCATATGTATGAATCATAACCCAAACAAGCAGCACTAATTTGTTACAGCATGCATAAATATATATACTTGATATCCCCAACCTTGTATGCGAACAATATTAACCACCATTGAGCCATAGCAACATTAAACATCCACGTCAAGCAGTATTAATTCGTTTAATCCCATGGCAGCATTAAAATCATAGCAACATTAACAACCACGACCTGAAGCCCAATAGCATTAAGTCCAAGCATCATTAATTCATATATCCTCAAACAGCACTAAATGCTTGAAGCAATATTAACATATATAACCCCAAGCAGATTTAACTTTGAATCCAATCAACCTAAAACTATAGAAAATGATCTTTATTAGGAAAAACACTTACGTTCCCAATGAATTAGGGTTTTCCAAAACTTTCTCCCACAAAATTAGGCAACCACAGATATACCAAAGTGACCAGAAAACCCCGTGATTATTACGAGAAGTCACAGCCACAATACCCAATCATCCTAACGAAACCCTAAAATCTCCTTCAACATGAGTACATTAAATATACCTACACGCCATATTACATGCAGAAGCAAACAACATTCTACATCTGTCACCATCAATCTTGTATTGAAATCAAGGAATCAAGAATGGAAAACCCCTCAATCTGATAAGAATAGGGTTACAGGAAAAAGAGATTCGTAGATTATGAATTATAGCCCTAAACCATTCGATCAAACATACAATATTATGGTAACCATGACAACCAAAAGCACACGATTCCCAGCAATGACCAGTCAAACCCTAAAGATTGAAACAATATCATTCGATTCAATATAGATCACGAACTAGATGCTTATACCGAATTAGGGTTTTGTGAAAACCTTAAAATCACCGAATTAGCTTGTTTCTAAAAATCATAAAAGTTTAAAACCCTAATTGGTTCTATTAATTAGAATTAGTAACAGCATCAATTAGAACAAGCTGGATCGTGACAAAACCCCCAAATACAGATTGAACATGATAAAGAATAAATTACCGAAAATCAAAAGCATCATACATTGTTCGATTTGTAAAACCTTGTTAATCCCTAGACTAGTTTGTTTTATCCCTTGACTTGGTCTTCTTCAATCTATAATTCACGTTCATGTCACTCGAAAGCGTTGGGTCAGTAGGATATATACTCGTATCAGTATCTTTGTAAAATTCATGCATAAAAGGATTTTTGTTACAATATTTGGCGATAGGACTACACATTAGTGGTAAGCAATTTTCTTTTTTGACGAAAACTATAGTTGTAGTGGTGATGTTTAATTTAATGGATTGGGCTGTTTGAGCAATACTGAAGTCGATGGGTCCGTCTTGTTTGACGAACACTTTGGATAATGTTAGATTGATGCAACTGATGTAGTTAACAGAGAGTTAAAACGTGTAATTTTCTGTCGCTATTTGAAATGTTAACTGTTGGTTATGTGCGTTTGATGAGTTGTTAATGAGATACTGGTGATTTTAATATTAGTGGGTGTGTTTAAAGTTGGTGTTAATTTGTATTTGGGATTCATTCTTGAGTTGTAAATGTGTATAGTTGGGTAGTGAATCTAAAAAGTATTTATTTCATTCTTAAAAAGCACCACCATGGTGACCAAAACTAAACATGCCTTCCGAATATTGGAGAAGAAACTAGATGGGTAAAGTGTGTCCCGATAAAAATCAACGTCTTAGGGCCTTGGAAAATCAGACCGAAGCTTATACCACCCGGAAACAACATTCTCTAGAGGTATGACATTCAGGGAAAGTATTATCCTATTTGTAATTAGCTATTGAATCGACTGACCATTTGTCTTTATTTGTGGAGTTTCGGAGACAAATGCTATAAGGTGATTTTTGAGCGTGGTGGAATATGGATCTACGCAACTTGAACCATAAGCAAACGGAAGTATGTTAGATTGATGCAACTGATGTAGTTAACAGAGAGTTAAAACGTGTAATTTTCTGTCGCTATTTGAAATGTTAACTGTTGGTTATGTGCGTTTGATGAGTTGTTAATGAGATACTGGTGATTTTAATATTAGTGGGTGTGTTTGTAATTATAAAGTTGGTGTTAATTTGTATTTGGGATTCATTCTTGAGTTGTAAATGTGTATAGTTGGGTAGTGAATCTAAAAAGTATTTATTTCATTCTTAAGAAGCACCACCATGGTGACCAAAACCAAACCTGTTCCTTCTATAACCAACGTGACTCACAATCCAAAAATGAAGACTTTTCAAAAACGAAAATGATATTTATTTTAGAGTCATAAGCTATATCTTTTTTTATTGTGAACAAAACCACTCAGTGTTCCAAAGTAAGTGTATGTTGATGGAATAAAAATAATTTGACCAACATAAATCAATATTTTTAAAAACTAAAATGTTAATTTTGTTTTTACAAAATGAGTTAACTTTGAATTTTTAAACTGAAAATTCATGTTTCACATGTCTTACAATGTATATGTTGTCATACTCTCAAATAGGGTCTCGTCGAAATAAGCGTCCGGAGGCGTGACGTCATACATATCTCAAGTACAAAGCATAGAAAACGACCTATAAAGGGGTACGTTTTAGAAAAGTCATAACTCGTTGTATAAATTTAAAAGTAAATAAGTCTTACAAACCATTTCAAAGTGATTAAAACATAGTGGAAGCAATAAAAAAACATAGCGGAAGCAATAATATGGTTTGACATAAGACAACGAGTATGAAATAAGATAGTCTTGAAATCGGTCGAAGTCACATTGCACATAGACTTCTAATAGCACACCTTGAAAATCCAAGCTAAGCACAAGAGAAAAACATGCTTAAAACGTCAACATAATGTTGGTGAATCCATATGTTTAATTCAAACGTAGTTATAGTGGACCACAAGATTTCAAAACGTATGCGACAGTTATAACAGATACAACTTCACATAAAAGGTATTTACGTTGCGCTAAGCTCATGACACCGAAGCTAATGGAAAGGTAGCATGTACATTGCCATTTAAAGTTGCCCTGGTAGGTGTCCGACCAAAGACCACCCAAACTGGTTTCGACATGAAATACATTCGTTGGCATGTACACCAATCGTACCCGACTAGTAAGAATTACCAAACCCAGATAGGGATTATTAGTCCCAATAGATCTATTTACTCACTCGCGCTTACTTAACCAGCCAATCGATTAAAGGTAATTAACGGTTCATGATATTACGGGCATATAGTGGTCTAACACTACTTAGGCAACACGTAAATAAGGGAAAGTATCACCTAAAGTACTTGTGTCCGGTTTAAGAAAACAAGCGATGTTTCTCACCCCAAAGTTGTAAAACATTTATTCAAACGAGTAAAAGTGAGGCTATGAACTCACCTTGATTTGGTGAAGTGAAGTAGTGAAAGGCTATAAGAATGATCACATGGAATGGAACGACGGTACTCGAACACGACCTAAGGAATATAGGTTTCGATTTAGAATCGGAATAATAGGGAGATACTATTAATGCATAAGTGTTTACTAAAATACTTTCGTTAAATGTTTTCTAAAATGAAACGTTAGTGATCGTATCGTGGTTGTAACACTTGACTCGATAAAGTACGTCGTAATATTAAATATATAATACCACATAATAATAATCTAGTAAGTATATATCTTTCGGCATCATACTCATTCCCTTATAAGTAGTCAAGATATTTTTATAATAAACGTTTTCAAAATATTTTTCTAAGTATAAAGATTTTATACAAATTTCGGCATGACCCGTTCGTGTTTACACGTTTTTCCAAAGTCATAGACTTTATCAAAAATCAATCTCAATCACTTTCAAAGATATATTTCGCAAATCAAAGTCTATTATACTATCAAATCCATTAATAATCAAGTTGAAAACTCTTTCGGATCCTTATTGGGCTTTTAGGCCCAATAAGCCTAATTAGATGATCTGTGAAATGAAAATTCCAAAATAAGCAAATGTCTAGTATCCAAGTTCGGATATTATCAAATAAGCTATACACGAGCCTATCCGATAAGCTACACTGTGGGCTTAAAGCCATGGTATGTTATCTCATATTGTGTCGTGGCCCGTTAAACCAAGTAAGTAGGTTTAGGCTTATCCATTAAGTCTGATAAGAAAACTGTTAAGCAAATAAGCACTTGACTTATTAGTAAGTTATCAATAAGCTCAAATAAGCCAAGCTAAACAACCTAATAAGCCAACCGTGGGCTTATAGTCACGGTTTGGGCTCACATGTTAGGCCGAAACCTTATAAGCTCAATAAGGCTTGTCCGTTAAGCCAAAAAGGTATCAAATAAGCTCTTAGTTTTCGAATAAGCTATCATCAAGCCATCAATAAGCCAAGGGACATAAACCGAACCATGTGGCTTATAGATTAAGCTCACGGTTTGAGCTTTTGGTTGTGGGACACGGCCTAAAATCCCGTTAAGCATATTTGGGCTTATTTGTTAAGCCAAATAAGCTTAACACCTTTCCCTTATCAAAATAAGCGATGAAATAAGCTAAAATATATAAGCCGAATCACAATAACCTAGAATAAACTTCCATGTTGTCGAACAAAATATAAGCCCAACTAACGCTCTTAAGAGTTATAAATAAAGCTAGAAATCATCAAATAGCAACTGACATAATTTTTATTACATAAAATAACCACGATCACAAAACTACATTTTCTTTGTATTTATTTTATTTATTTTCGAACCATAGATAAACCCTTTTAGGGTTTATGTAGTTTTTAAACTCTTTGATTTCTTACATAAAGGTTGTACTCTATTTATAACTTATATGGATATCACAAAGTACCAAGATTTATGTAGATAGAGACTTACAATAGAAGATTGATTAGGAGGTGATTAAAAGACTAGATTACAACTTCAAACGTTGTTCTAGAATACCCAAATAAACACTAACGACTTCCAACCCAAAACACTAAATCTTCAAATGTTCTTGATCAAAAACCAATAATATATGATTTAAAGGGGTGTTTGTTTTCGGACGTGATCAAGAAAGAAGAGAGAGAAATAATGTGTGTTTTTCTTAAGAGAGAATGTGTGTGTTGGAAATGAAATGATACAATGAAACTAGCTTAGATTTTAAGCTTAAAATTTTTGAATGCATGTGTGTGTTTGGTGTGTGTTTCGGACGCAAACAAAAGGCACCAAGGGGGAGACCAATTTGATCTCCATATTTTGGGGGAGTTCATGCAAGGTGGTGGATTTAATTTCCCATTTGTATGTATGCTCATTTAAATGTTACTAGTTATACCCGGAATACGCAAATACTGAAAATGCATAAAAGCTTCACGAAAAATTCTAAAACTTTAAATATCAATTTAAAACGTAAAAACGTGACTATTGTTGAAAGACTACATCAATTAGCAACTCGGAATGCTTCCGGTACGAATTCTCAGATATACACGGGACAAGTTCCCGGTTAGATGTAAAAATTACACGGAACTTATAAAATTCAAAATACTGAACTGAAACGGTTAAAATATTGGCCTAAAAATTACGGGGTGTCAGATCTTTTCCCCGTTAGAAGAGCTTTGTCTCAACGTTAAGACGTTAAATCTGCCACGGGGTGGGTGCAGAGGTTGTGCGGAAAAGATGCGGATACTTCTTCTGCATTTGGTCATCTCGTTCCCAAGTGAACTCGGGATCTCTCCTTGAGTTCCAACGCACTTTAACAATTGGGATACGGCTTTGCTTCAGACGTTTGACCTCACGGTCCATGATTTTGACAGGTTCTTCGACGAAGTGGAGTTTGTTGTCGACTTGGATTTCATCCAACGGTATAGCAAGAGTTTCGCCTTATAGGCATTTCTTTAGGTTCGAGACGTGGAACGTACTATGAACTCTACTCAATTGCTTTGGGAGTTCAAGTCGATAGGCAACGGTTCTAACTTTAGTAAGAATCTTGAAAGGTCTAGTATATCGAGGGTTTAGCTTTCCCCGTTTGCCAAAATGTATCACCTTCCATGGTGACACTTTTAGCATTGACCTTTATTCTTCCTACTTGAAATCAAGGGGTTTTCGACTTCATTGCGTGAAGTAGCTATTATGAAGATCGCATGCAGCTTGTATACGGCTCTTAATTTGAACGATCTTCTTAGTTGTCTCTTGGATGATCTCTAGGACAGTGAGCTGTCTATTTCTAACTTCAGCCTAGCAGATAGGTGATCGAAACTTGCGCCCATACAACGCCTCAAATGGTGCATCCTTAATACTGGTATGGTAACTGTTGTTATACGAAAATTCTACCAATGGCAAATGTTTATCCCAACCTTTTCCGAAATCAACCACACATGCACGCAACATGTCTTCCAACGTCTGAATGGTCCTCTCACTTTGACCATCAGTCTGCGGGTGGTAAGCCGTACTCATATCCAGCGGAGTACCTAGTGCTTTATGAAGGGACCTCCAAAAGTGTGAAGCGAATCTACCGTCTCGATCAGAGATGATCGAAATCGGCACTTCATGGCTCGACACCACTTCTTTCAAATATTGTCTTGTCAACTTCTCCATTGAGTCATCTTTTCTCATGGGTAGGAAATGAGCAGACTTGGTGAGACGATTAATGATTACCCAAATCGTGTCTTGTCTAGTTTTATCTTTGGCAATTTAGTGAGGAAGTCTATTGTTATTTTCTCCCATTACCATTGGGGAATCTCTAGATGAACCAATAATCTAGATGGTTTTTGATATTCGGCTTTAAATTTGGCACACGTTAGACACTTGTTAACATAGGTGGCAATTTTTGCTTTCATATTGGGCCACCAATACACTTCTTTCAAACATTGGTACATCTTATCCGATCCAGGATGGATGGAATACTTTGACTTATACGACTCATGCATAGGCTATAACCTTAAGTTGGCGAGATACATAGGCTATAACCTTCTCTTTTTGCATCAAAACTGCGCCCAACCGTTTATACGAAGCATCACAGTAGACCACAAAGTTCTCACTTCCTTCTGGTAAGCCAAAATTTGACGCACTACACAATTTCTGTTTCAACAACTGAAATGTGGCTTCTTCCTTTTCTTCCCAATCAAACTTCTCGGCTCTTTTTGGTCAATTCTTCGTAGGGACCTAACGATTTTTTAGAAGAAACCTTTGATGAATCGTCGGTAGTAACCGGCAAGACCTAAGAATTGACGAATTTCTGTTGGATTAGTCTTGGGTGATGCCAATCTGACTGACTAATTTATGCAGGTATCAACGTAAATGCCTTCACTATCAATCACGTGACCAAGAAATTTCACTTTTGATAACCAAAATTCACATTTGGAAAACTTGGCGAACAATTTCTCCTTCTTAAGTTATCTTATATTACTATCTTAGGTGTTCCTTCATGCTCCTTCTCGCCGGTATCCTCCAACTCTCGGCCAGCCTAGTCGTTTAAAAAATATCATCGCTGAAACCCTCCGTTCACCCGCAGTTATTCAAAATATCACGGTTGTACACCGATTTCATCAGATCCAAGATTACGCTCGGTGCATTGGTAGTCTAAATTGGCATTACTTGGACTCGTAGTGACCTTAGAGTAGTACTAAACTCCGTATTTAGAATATCCTCTTCACAAACTCTGAGTTGGTGATAACCAGACCTTAAGTCAATTTTAGAGTAGACTCTTGACCTTTACAGCTGATCAAACAAATCATCGATTCTCAGAAACGTGGGGATAGAGTTCTTCATATTATGTTGGTTTAGTTCACCCGGGAGTCGATACACATCCGAATAAAGATCCATTCTTTCTTCTTGAACGACAAAACTGGGAGCTCCCTGGGTGTGGAAACTAGGTCTTTATAAATCCTTTAGATAGTCATGCAATTGAGTGGATAACTCTTGCATCTCTGACGGTGCTAAATGATACGGGGATCGTGCAACAGGTGCAACACCAAGGACTAAGTCGATTTGAAATTCTACTTGTCGAGTAGGTGGTAATCCAGGCAAGTCTTATGGAAAGACTTCTAGAAAATCCCGTACGATTGACACACCCTCAAGTAGTTTCTCTTCCGACTTATCATCAGTCTTTTTGTCGTAACTTGTGACTAGTAATAGTGGCAAACCCTTCTGGATGTACTTTTGGGTTTTAGTGCACGAGATGATACTCAACTTCGACTTACTTCCATCGTTACAACCATTGCCTTCGATTATCAACATTTCATCTCCATAAGGAATACGAACGATCTTTTCATCACAAACGATCACCGCATGGTATTTCTCTAACTAATCCATACCAAAAATGACGTCGAAACTACTGAGTTCTATAGGCATTAGGTCTATATCGAATGGATGACCTAGAAATCCTAACGTACAACCTCTAAGTATCACACTAGTTTATAAAATTCTTCCATCAGCTAATTCTATGAAATAACTAGTGTCTAAAGTGGATGGAATGACATCAAGCAAGGTACTAAAATTAGTCGACATAAAACTCTTATCGGCACCCGAATCAAATAACATGGTAGCATATCGATTATTGAGAAGGAACATACCCGTGACGACGTTAGAATTAGGGTTGGCTCCTCCTCCTCTAATTGTATAAGCTCTTGCCTTAGATTCATTATTCCCAGTCTTATTCCTTGTATTGTTTCTGCAGTTCTGGTTTCTTAACTTGGGACACTCATTTCTATAATGCCCTTGTCTTTCTACACTCATAGCTAGTATTTCGTTGATTTCCAACCATAGGCCCTCTGAGTGGTGTGCAGCAAACTCGCGGACTTTTACAATCTCTAGTATTTGACCAACTCTTGCAGTTACCACACTTTCATAGTCCACAAACCCTTCGTGGTGCATTCTTGCAACTTGTTGCAGTAAAGGGAGGCTCCAACTACCCTCATCCTTTTAAAATTATTGCAACTCATATATGCTTTACTACATTCTGTCCACTAACATTCATGCCTCTTTAAACGGTGGTTGTTGTTGTCTACGGTTGTCGCTTGAGCTATTGTTCGAAAAACCCCTTTTTTTTCTCTTGTTCTTAGCATTCTTAATGGCATAACCCTTCCACTTCTGGTCCATCAAGTCGTTAGCAATACGGATTGCATCTTAGAGTCTAACAGGTTCAGCAGCAATCACATTCCCTTAAATGTTATTCGGAAGACCTCCAATGTATTTCTCAACCTGATCCTCCTCTTCCGGAACCATCTTAGTGCACAACAGAGTCAACTCTTGGAACCTCTGGTTGTAAGCAGTCTTGTCATTACTCTTCATAGTCAAAATTCCATCTATTATGTCTCCATCTTTGAGTCTCATTCCTAGGATATACCACCTCAGTCATTAGCTTCATGAGTACCTTCCACGTCATGGCATAAACAGCCTAAACTCCAACTGTCCTTTTATAAGAATTCCACCAAGTTAATGCATCGTCCAACAAGGTGCATGATGCATACTTCACTTGATACCTTAGCGGGCAATTACTGATATGAAACACCGTCTCTATTTTCTCAAACCAACGGGTTAATTAATACTCATTCCTAGTGTCATTTGAAGTTTCAGCGAGCAGACACTTCAAAGAACTCTGGTAGGTAACACTCTAGAGAACGGGGTACAACACATTTCGTTTGTTCACATTGGGGGTTCCATTTCCATTACGTAACCTTTCCATTTATTAATCATTGGCTCGACATTGTGTTTGTTGGTCATTTCTCCATTTAATTTCGGTTCTGGGGTTTCCTTGATTGGAAGCGTCATACGCTTTTAGGCTTTTTCCACGCGTTGGCAATAAATCTAGTGATCGCATCTTGGGTCATTCCGGAACGTGTAGCAGTCGGCATAGTTCTACATCACCAAAGATAATAATCATGGTGAGATCTTAGGTAGGATGAAATTACCTTAAACGTTGGGTGGAACAATGCAATCTTTTAATATGCAAATTTCGAGATTAACATAAATGCATGGTAAGCTACGATCAAATAAATAATAATAGATTACGTAAAAGATAGGGAAATACAACGTTAGATAACTAACATCATAACATAAATAATAGGAAAATAGATTTCATAACATCGAATATACTCGATTACATCACGATTCTCTAAGGTAGGATCTACAAATCGCTAACGCTACTACTACTCCAAATACTACTGATCATTACATGAACAATGATGGAAATGAATCTAGGAGTGATAACCCAAATGCCTCTTAGCATAAGCCTCAAGTCTCCCGAGTCTCACACGATCATAAAATCGAAATCGGCGGATCTGCCTCAAATCCCTCTGAACATACGACATACTACGTTGAAGACGGTCAACTCTCTACCTCTCAACATCTAACATGCCTCTGAGTCTCATGTTATCCCGCTTTAATGTACCAATCCTCTCTAACATAGCAGCGCTCTGCTGGCTAGTCTCCATAATCCTATGTCCCTGGTCTCTCTAGAAAACTATCGGATATCTTAACTATGAACCAGAATCTCTACTTTTGTCATTTTAGCTCTGCAAGACCAATTCAAACTTTCTACATAACCTTTAAAGATCCATCAGCACTAACTAACTCAGGAAAATCCTCTCTAACAGGCTCAACAATGTCATCCGAAACAACAGGATGAGTAACTCGATCAACCCCAATCTCAATCGTGCCTCTCGTACTAGACTCGGCCTCCTCCTCGGCCGCATTCCCAATCACAACTCTAACATCTGTCCCTCTAGCTGCAATATCATCAGCAAACTCAATACAAGCATCGATGTCTGCCTGGACATTGGGATCATTATAAGGCTCAGTGTAAGGCTCATAGCTATTCTCAACATTAACTCCTAACCCAATCTCTCTAGGTACATACGACACATAAACCTCATCTGAACTAACCTCAAAATCAGTTACGGAATCGGAATCCCTAATCCTCTTATGAGGCGGCAATAGGTCAGCGTGTACGAGAGATAAAGCTCTGCACACGGGTGAGGCTATGGGTAATGATGTAGTAGGGGACCTATATCTCTTGCAAGATGGCCCCGCTAAAATAGCAGTCGGTGAATCACAAGGAGAATCTGATATGGCATAACCTGATGAAGAATGTCTCGAAGAAGAATCAGATGAAGTGTCTAAATGAGAATCTGATGAAGTCTTTGACGAAGAATCTGACAGAGAATCTTGTGATGAATCATATGAGGTAAAATGATCCGATGAAGAGTAATCCGTTGTATATCTCAATGCAAGTCGGTGGGTAGGTAATGGTCCGACTCTCTTCCTGGCAGTCAACATCTTAAGTACCCTGTTGGGGTGGGTACGGTAAGGTCGACCAACAGGAATCGGCTATGTTGGGTTAAACAAGGAATAGCCGAGTCGGTGACGAGTGAGGTAATCCGGGCGGATTCAGGCTAAAAATCTGGACGAATAGGTGTGTGTGAGCGTTGCTGTGCTACTTGGCTCCTCCCCCGAGCAACAGTAACCTCATATAGATCCTGTGATGGCGGTCTCTCAAAAGTGTCACTGTCAGATGAATCCGTGCAAATGAATGGGGAAGTGTACTGAATAGTAGAAACGATAGGTGGTATAGTGGGTACAATGGGTGAAATAGTGGGTGTATCGGTGGGTATCAGTGAAGTGTCATCATGAATGACAAGTAAACCAGCAGTAGGTGCAATGGATTGAACAGTAGTAGGGATCGTGCCGAACAAAATAACTCGAGCAGTGGACGTCTACACGCTCTCCTATGATGAGTCCGAAGAAATCAAGATGACTAGAAAAAGCCATGACCTGCACAAGCAACAATTCATATAAATCCCTTTATATCAACCATGCATTATGCAGGGGAAAACTAAATAAATATAATACAAGGTAAAATACATTATGCAAATTATATAGAGCGATATGAAATTATTGGTTACGGAAAATAATAACATTATAATTATTATATATGTAAGGCAAGATGAGATCACGTAAGGGAACAATTAATTCACGTAGGGATCACATACTGGTTATAGACCAGACCTAGATAAACTACTTGGTTCTCTATAACCTTGGATCTTGATACCAACTGTTACTTCCTCCAAATGAAGGTCTGTTGGGATAAGAGTCGAGGCGTGACGTCATACATATCTCAAGTACAAAGCATAGAAAACGACCTCTAAAGGGGTACGTTTTAGAAAAGTCATAACTCGTTGCATAAATTTAAAAGTAAATAAGTCTTACAAACCATTTCAAAGTGATTAAAACATAGCGGAAGCAATAATAAAACATAGCG
Source organism: Tanacetum coccineum (assembly GCA_026074375.1). NCBI lineage: Eukaryota > Viridiplantae > Streptophyta > Magnoliopsida > Asterales > Asteraceae > Tanacetum > Tanacetum coccineum. The sequence goes on along the minus strand of BQNB010000407.1, from coordinate 27,445 downwards.
GAAGCAATAATAAGGTTTGACATAAGACAACGAGTATGAAATAAGATAGTCTTGAAATCGGTCGAAGTCACATTGCACATAGACTTCTAATAGCACACCTTGAAAATTCAAGCTAAGCACTGAGAAAAACATGCTTAAAACGTCAACATAATGTTGGTGAATCCATAGGTTTAATTTAAACGTAGTTATAGTGGACCACAAGATTTCGAATCGGATGTGACAATTATAATAGATACAACTTCACATAAAATGTATTTACGTTGCGCTAAGCTCATGACACCAAAGCTAATAGGAAGGTAACATGTACATTTCCATTTAAAGTTGCCCTGGTAGGTGTTTGACCAAAGACCAACCAAACTAGTTGTGACATGAAATACATTCGTTGGCCTGTACATTAGTCGTACCCGACCAGTAAGAATTACCAAACCCAGATAGGGATTATTAGTCTCAATAGATCTATTTACTCACTCACGCTTACTTAACCAGCCAGTCGGTTAAAGGTAATTAATGGTTCATGATATTACGGGCATATAGTTGTTTAACAAAAAAAAAAATTTAATGCTTACTTAGGAACAGTAACCCGGGAAAGTTATCGTAAAGTACTTGTGTCCGGTTTAAGAAAACAAGCGATGTTTCTCACCCCAAAGTTGTAAAACATTTATTCAAAACGAGTAAAAGTGGGGCTATGAACTCACCTTGATTTGGTGAAGTGGAGTAGTGAAAGGCTATAAGAATGATCACACTGAATGGAACGACGGTACTCGAACACGACCTAAGAAATATAGGTTTCAATTTAGAATCGGAATAATAGGGAGATACTATTAATGCATAAGTGTTTACTAAAATACTTCGTTAAATGTTTTCTAAAATGAAACGTTAGTGATCGTATCGTGGAGATATTATAACCAATGATTGATTTTGTGTGTAATTGTAATTATTTGTTTTGTATGTATTGTTGTTGTTTTGTGTTATTTAATTTATTTTCTGTGTAAAAACATTTATTCTGTGTTTCTTTTTCTTTTTATTCTTTTAATTTTTTTTTTATGTTTTTGTTGTTTGTTTCTTTGTAAACACTTGAGTGATAAGACGTTCGTATATTAAATATATAATACTACATAATAATAATCTAGTAAGTATATATATTTCAGCATCATACTCATTCCCTTATAAGTAGTCAAGATATTTTTATAATAAACGTTTTCAAAATATTTTTCTAAGTAAAAAGATTTTATAGAAATTTCGGCATGACCCGTTCGTGTTTACACGTTTTCCCAAAGTCATAGACTTTATCAAAAATCAATCCCAATCATTTTCAAAGATATATTTCGCAAATCAAAGTCTACTATACTATCAAATCCCTTAATAATCAAGTTGAAAACTCTTTCGGATGCTTATTGGGCTTTTAGGCCCAATAAGAATAATTAGATGATCCGTGAAATGAAGAGTCCAAAATAAACAAACGACTAGTATCCAAGTTCGAATATTATCAAATAAGCTATTACACAAGCTTATCCAATAAGTTACACCGTGGGCCTAAAGCCGTGGTGTGTTGTCTCATATTGGGCTGTGGTCCGTTAAACCAAGTAAATAGGTTTAAGCTTACCCATTAAGTCCGATAAGCAAACCGTTAAGTAAATAAGCACTCGACTTATTAGTAAGCTATCAATAAGCTTAAATAAGCCAAGCTAAACAACCCAATAAGCCAACCGTGGGCTTATAGCCACGGTTTGGGATCACATGTTGGGCCGAAACCTTATAAGCTCAATAGGGCTTATTTGCTAAGTCTGTTAAGCCAAAACGGTATCAAATAAGCTCTTGGTTCTCAAATAAGTTATCAATAAGCCATCAATAAGCCAAGGAACATAATCCTAACCATGTGGCTTATAAATTAATCTCACGATTTAGGCTTTTGGTTGTGGGACGCGACTTAAAAGCCCGTTAAGCATATTTGGGCTTATTTGTTAAGCCAAATAAGCTCAACACTTGTCCTTTCAAAATAAGCTATAAAATAAGCTATGAAAGTACATGCTAAATCAAGATAAGCTAGAATAAGTTTTTCTTTTTGTTTTCCCTTGTGGGCCGAACCAAAATATAAGCCCAATAAGCTCTTAAAGAGCTTATAAATAAGCCGAATCATCAAATAAGCAAATAGACATAATTTTTATTGCATAAAATAACCACGATCACAAAACTACACTTTCTTTGTCTTTATTTTCAAACCATAGATAAACCCTTTTAGGGTTTATGTAGTTTTTAAACTTTGACTTTTACAAAAAGAGTTGTACATCTTATGTTTATGCATTATAAGGATATCAAAAGTACAAGATTTATGTAGAATAAATAACTTATAAAAGAAAAATGATTAAGAGGTGATTAAAGACTAGATACAACCCAAACGTTGTTTAAGAATACCCAAATAACACTAACGATCAACCTAAAACACTAAATCTTCAAATGTTCTTGATCAAAAATCAAAAATATATGATTTAAAGGGGTGTTTGTTTTCGGACGTGATCTAGAAAGAAGAGATGGAAAGAGTGTGTGTTTTTCTTGAGAGAGAATGTGTGTGTTGGAAATGAAATGATACAATGAACCTAGCTTAGATTTTAAGCTTGAAAATTTTGAATGCATGTGTGTGTTTGGTGTGTGTTTCGTACGCAAACAAAAGGCACCAAGGGGGAGACCAATTTGATCTCCATATTTTAGGGGAGTTCATGCAAGGTGGTGGATTTAATTTCCTATTTGTATGTATGCTGAAAATGCATAAAAGCTTCACGAAAAATTCTTTAAATTTTTAAATATCTACTTAAAACGTAAAAGCATGACTATTGTCGAAAGACTACATTAATTAGCAACCCGGAATGCTTCCGGTACAAATTCTCATATACACGCGAGACAACTTCCCGGTTAGACGTAAAAATTACACGGAACTTATAAAATTCAAAATACTGAACGAAAACGGTTAAAAATATTGGCCTGAAATTTACGGGGTGTCACATATATGCAAGGTTGTAAAGTATATTCAGAGTGAATGGTAACACTTCAAAGTAAATGGATTCAATGTGTAATAATGGATTTTTCATGGTATTGAATTCGTTATAATTATTTCTTGCTATTTTTTATTTTATTCTAAGGCTAATCGTTTAAAAATGTATTTAACTTGACAATTTTTATGGTTGTATGTAGATCGTTTTTTTCTTCTCATTTTGTCATTAAACATTTAAATTTTGACATTTGCATTTATTTTGTAACCATTTTACCTTTATTTTTTTCAAATTTCGAAGAGTAAAATGGTTATTGTACATGGTATAAAAGTTACAAAATACATACAAATGTCAAACTTTAAATATTTAATGACATAATGAGAGAAAAAATTGCTACACATAAATATAAAAAATGTCAAGTTATATGTATTTTCAAGCAATTACGCTTTTATTCTAAAGTTTATTTATATAGTTCGTATATTACACGAGTTTTAAACTAGTATCCTTACAAAAGCAAACTACTGTAGAGATTATAAAACAACTTTCAATATGGTCAAAACATGTTGTTTCGTTTCCTCACGTGTCTGTTTAATCAGATAGTAAAAGCTTACAAATTATTCATGGATAAAAAAGGATACTAATTGTTAGACTACCTCTCTCAAAATTATTATTCATCTTTTATTTTTGTATGTTTTAAAATTATTGTTCACTACTAAAAATACTAATTTTAATTGTTAAACTTTACTATATTGCCCTTAATAAAAAGGAGGAATTGCAAATATACCCACTAAAACTTGAATATTTGCATATATACCCAAAACATAAATTTTCAATGCATGATGTACAATGCAAGTTAAGTATTTTTGGGTATAATGCAAATATGCAAGTTTTAGTGGGTAATGCAATTGCCCCTAATAAAAATTCATATTTACAAACTAAAAGAACACATTAATTAATTGTCAAAAGGTAAATCTGTCTTTTATTTGAATTTCGTAGAAACCAAATCAGTAATTAATGCATTTTTTTTAAACTATGTATTTCTTGTTTGTGAACAATAATTTTAGGACGAAGGGAGTACTCAGTAACATGATAAGTGGTTATCTCTCTTCTCCTACTTGGTATTTTTAGAGTAAACTACAAAAACTGTTTATGTGTTTTGTTTGAATTACAAGTGGGGTACTTATAAATTTGAAAGTATAATCTGGGGTTTGCTTTTGTAATGATTGATATATTGTATTTTGTCCGTCTCATAATTATTGTCCCCCGATAAGAAATACGCATTTTAAAAAAAAGTGCATTTATTACCTTATTTTGTAGCAAAATGACAATTTTACCCTTAATTAATTAATTAAATTCTTTTATAAAGTTTGTAATAATAATTTCAAACAAGGGTAATGTGGTAAACTTGATCAAACTTCCCTATCTATTTTTAATAGTAGACAATTAAATTGGGGTATCCAAAAAAGAAAACATGGACTATAAATTTAGGACGGAGGAAGTAGTATTTTTATTAAGGGCAGAACGGGTATTTGATATGTTAATTGCTTTAATAATAGAATAGGTAGATATGTCAAAATTTGTGGTTAGAGTAAGTATATATAAGAGGGCAAATGACACAAAAAGGTACTCAATTTAAGGGTCATTTCTAAAAAAAGTATCGTACTTATTTTTTGGCATAAAAAAGGTATCCAACTTATCTTTTTTGCCAATTTAGATATTTCGTTAAATATTTAACGATCATCCGTTAAATATTGTATTTACGTATTGTATTTCGTTAAGTATTTACGTCTTTGATACGTATTGTATTGAATGACCTTGTCCGTCCTTCAGTTGTCAGTAGTTGTACACTGTAATATGAGATAACTTTCACTAGCGGATCAAGTAAGACTAATCACCAACACTTTGTTTACGCATTTGAAGATTAAGTCATCAATGAAGTTATGTTTAACAGTATTACAGTAAACCCTAATCAGCCGCCAGCCTTTAATCATCATGAAATCTAAATCGATTGTATCTACTACCTCTCTTGTGCGGTGATTGTTATAACCCCTGTTTATTGAGATCATCACATGTTGATTGATCTCTAAACGAGCGTGTTAGGCGATCTCCTACCTCAGGAGCATAGGGATCCGATTGATCTTTAGGGTGTTTATTGATTTTGGCTTTAGGGTTTTCTTCAGAGCTTCATATTCAGTTTTTGTTTTTGTTCTTTTGCTCTTGGGATTTCATTATGGGGTATCGTCGTTCCAATCAGGATGAGGTACATAAATTATCTACCTCAATATTTGTTACAAATTTCCCTGAACAGTTTCAAGCCAAGGACCTGTGGAGAGTTTGTAATCAATACAGAACTGTCATTGACACTTTCATTCCAAATAGGATATCTAAAGCAGGAAAAAGGTTCGGCTTTGTTCGTTTTATTAAGATCTTTGATATAGAACGTTTGGTTAATAATCTATGTACTATTTGGGTCGATCGTTTTAAGCTTCAAGCAAACATAGCTAGGTTCCAGAGACCTATGATGAATAAGAGTAACAATCATTTTACAAACAAAGGGGATAAAAAGGCAGCTACATAAGTTCTTAATAAGGATAGTGGGCTACATGAAAACTATTCGAATTCTTACAGCCATGCTGTTAAAAGGGGGAACCAAACTCCAAATATGGAGGGTGAAAGCACACCAGCTATAGTTCTTGATGAAACATGTATGAATGAGAAAGATCTTTCTAAATCCTTGATGGGCAAAGTCAAGGAATTCGGATCTTTATCTAACTTGAAGGTGACATTAGCTAATGAGGGTTTTGACAATATTAAGATTAAGTTTATGGGTGGATATTAGGTGATGATTGAATTCGAATCAGAGGTATCAAAAGAAAAGTTCAAGACACATGTGGGTGTAGGGTCCTGGTTTTCACAAATACAACAAGCTTCAAATGAATTCCACAACTATGAAAGAGTTACATGGGTGGACATTGAAGGAATGCCATTGAAGGTATGACTAAAAACACTTTCACTCGCATCGCCTCTAAATGGGGTGATCTAATACATATAGAAGATCAGGAGGAAGAACACTTTCATAGTAAGAGAATTTGCATTATCACGAAGTTGATCGAGAATATTTTTGAGTCTTTTAAAATTATATTTAAAGGCAAAGTTTTCTGGATACGTGCTAAAGAGGTTCCTGGCTGGACTCCTAATTTTGTGGAAGAGGAAGAGGAAGACACATATTCTAAAGGTAATCTTAAAGATGATGGGTTGGATACTGATATTGTGGATAAGCAGAAATATGCAACTTAGGAAGGAGACAGTGACATTAAAGAGGTTTATGATACCATATTTGAGAATGAAAAGTCGCAATCTCACAAGAAGGACGGCTGTAACAGTGGACAAAATAGGACTCGATAAGAAGATCCATTCAATTTATATGACCTTCTTAATAAAAAAAACATACCACCAGTGAAGATGTCAGCGCAAACGGTAATATGAAATACCCATCAGGCTTTACTCCACCTATTAATGGGATTACAAATTTGAGTAAGTCAATGGATGATAAGGAGGAGTCTATATGTTCAAGCCACTTCAAAAAAGCTGAGATACCAAGAACAGGAGGCTCAATATTACAATTAATGGAAGAGGTGGTGAAGGTAGGACAAGTCATAGGATACAATATGGAGGGATGTTCAAAAACCATTGAAGAAATTATTGGTACTCAAGGAGCAAACGAGAACTATAAATGAACTTTATGTCCTTAAATGTCCAAGACCTGGCTCAGAAGGCTAAAAAAGACTGGGTTAAGGAGTTATGTATCACTAATAAGGTAAATTTCGTGTCTTTACAAGAAACAAAATTAGAGATTATCGAATTGTTCAATATTAAGATGTGTTGGGGGAATTTTACTTTCGATTATGTTTATAATCCTTCTATTGGGAACTCAGGTGGTATTCTATGTGTTTGGGACCCGAGAATGTTTCATAAACTCAATCATACGATATCTGATTACTTCATCATGATTCGAGGAAAATGGATTCCAAACGGCAAAGCTCTTCTCATTATTTCAGTTTATGCTCCACAAGAGCTTTCTGAAAAGAAATCATTATGGGAATATATGATTATGGTGATTGGGAATTGGAATGGAGAAGTGATTATCATGGGAGATTTTAATGAAGTCCGCAATCAAGCTAAAAGATATGGTTCTATATTTAACGCTCTAGGTGCTTCTGTGTTTAACTCGTTTATTTTGGACGCGGGTTTGGAAGAGGTTCCTCTAGGTGGTTGCGCATTTACATGGTGTCATAAATCGGCTACAAAGATGAGCAAACTTGATCGTTTTTTAATTTCTGAGGGTCTAATGAGTTCGTGCCCTGATATTTCAGCCGTTACTTTGGATCGTTATCTTTCTGACCATAGACCCATTCTATTGCGTGAGTCTTATTTTGATTACGGTCCTACTCCTTTTCGGTTCTTTCATTATTGGTTTGATTTGGAGGGATTTAATACTTTTGTGGAACAAACGTGGAATGAGGCAAACATCAATGATTCTAATGCTATGTCAAGGTTGCTGAAAAAATTGAGGTATGTCAAAGAAAAAATCCGTGTATGGATTAAGGTTAAGAAAGATAGTTCAAGTAATTACAGGAAGTCCTTGAAAGCAGATTTAGTAGAGATTGACATTCTTCTTGATAAAGGGGAGGGTAACCCTGATATCCTTAATAAACGTACTTTAGTTTCCAAAGCATTACAAGACATAAATAAACTGGAGTCGATGGAGATGGCCCAAAAGGCCAAAATTAAATGGGCGATGAGAACTCAAAATACTATCATGGCATTCTAAATAAAAAAGCGAAGTCAACTTGCTATACGTGGTATCTTGGTGGATGGTACTTGGATTGATTCTCCTACCTTAGTTAAAGATGAGTTTCTATCTCATTTTTCAACTAGATTTGATCAACCACAGGCTTCTCGGCTCTTGCTAGGTACTGATTTTCCTAATAAATTAAACCTAGAACAACAGATGGATTTGGAAACTGACGTTACTCGTGAAGAAATTAAGAGGGCGGTTTGGGATTGTGGGGTTGATAAATCGCCAGGACCTGATGGCTTCACTTTCGGTTTTTATAGACGGTATTGGAATTTCTTGGAAAAAGATGTGATAGAGGCGGTTTATTATTTTTTCCAACATGGAAAGTTCCCTAAAGGTGGTAATTCTTCTTTTATTGCTTTAATCCTGAAAACATATAATGCTAATACGGTAAAAGATTTTAGACCCATTACTTTAGTAGGGAGTTTGTATAAGATTATCGCAAAGATCCTGGCTAATCGGCTTGTGGGTGTCTTGGGGGATATCGTTAACGAAGTTCAATCGGCTTTCATTGCAAATAGACAAATTCTTGATGGGCCCTTCATTTTAAACGAATTATTTCAATGGTGCAAAAAGAAGAAGTACCAGACTTTGATTTTTAAGGTGTATTTCGAGAAGGCTTATGATTCGGTTCGTTGGGACTATTTGGATGATGTCTTGAAAAATTTCGGTTTTAGTGATAAATGGATAGGGTGGATTCAAAGTTGTCTCAATTCTTCAAGAGGTTCGGTTATGGTGAATGGAAGCCCTACTAAAGAGTTTCAGTTCCATAGAGGCCTCAAGCAGGGTGACCCGCTTTCTCCTTTCTTGTTCATTCTGATCATGGAAAGTCTTTATATTTCGGTTCAAAGAGTGGTGGATGCCGGCATGTTTAAAGGTATTCCTTTGGATACATCTTTCCAACTTTCACATCTTTTTTATGCAGACGATGTCATCTTCATGGGGCAATGGAGCGAGTCAAACATTGATATTATTATACAGGTTTTAGATTGTTTTTATAGAGCTTCAGGCCTTCGAATTAACAGGAACAAAAGTAAATTAATGGGTATTTCTGTAGCAAATATTAAGGTGGAGCAGGTAGCAGCTAAGATTGGATGCGAGATTCTCAAAGTTCCATTCTCTTATCTAGGTTCGAAGGTAGGCGATTTTATGTCTCGCATTCAACCTTGGAACGACATTTTAAATAATCTTACTGCTCGTTTGTCTAAATGGAAAATGAAGACTCTATCGATCAGAGGAAGATTAACTCTTCTAAAATCGGTGATAGGTTCTATACCCATTTACAATATGTCGCTTTTTAAAGTGCCCATGAAAGTTCTTCAAAGAATGGAAGCTATTCGATGCCATTTTTTCAATAGTGTAGACCATAATAGTAGAAAACCGATTTGGGTAAAGTGGAGAAAGGTTTTAGCTTCTAAAGAAAAAGGAGGGTTAGGTGTTTCAAGCCTGTATGCGTTAAATAGAGCTTTGCTTTTCAAGTGGGTATGGCGCTTCCGTACTCAAAGTTCTTCGTTATGGGCTAGAGTTATTAAAGGCATACATGGTAAAGATGGTAAATTGGATAACAAAGCTAAATATAGTCATCCGTCCATTTGGTTGGACATTGTTCGTGAGATTAAGCATCTAAAAGATAAGGATATAGACTTACTCAGCTTCATTAAAAAAAGATGGGAAACGGGGCTGACACTTCTTTTTGGGAGGACGTCTGAAGGGGTAATGTTACTCTTAAATCTTTGTATCCTAGAGTTTTCGCCTTGGAGACATGCAAAAATATAACAGTCGCTGAGAAGATGTCTCATGTTAATGTGGGTTTTTCTCTTCGAAGAAGCCCAAAATGAGGTATAGAACAGTCCCAATACAATGATCTTTGCTCAAGTTTGGAAGGCATCAATCTTGTTGACATGCGAGACAGGTATATATGGTCCTTAGAGGGTAATGGAGACTTTTCTGTTGCATCAGCCCGAAGTAGAATCGATGATTCTTGGCTGCAGGAATCCTCGTCTAAGATGGGTTAAAGCCGTGCCAATCAAAGTTAATATTCTCGCTTGGAAAGTTAGTCTCGACTGCTTGCCTACCAGGTTGAACATATCTAAACGAGGTGTGGATATCACATATATTTCATGTCATATTTGTGGTTTAACGGCGGAGTCAGTTAGCCACACTTTCTTCGCATGCAAAATTGCTAGAGAGATTTTTCAGAAGGTTTGTAATTGGTGGGATGTTACGTTTTCCGAGCTTGTTTCTCGTTAGCATTGGCTAGCTTGGATTTCGAATATTAGGCTTCATTCCAAGTACAAAATGATGATTGAAGGAGTTTGTTATACTATGTGGTGGGTTATTTGGAATTTCCGCAACAAGAGCATCTTTGGTTCATCTATTCCTTCGAAGGCTTCCCATCTTTGAAGATATAGTCTCTCGTTCCTTTTATTGGATTAAATATCGTCGTAAAGCTTCTTTTAGTTGGATAGATTGGTTAAAAACCCTCATCTTGTTTCTCTGTAAGTTTCTAGCTCCTTGTTAGTTTTTTATTATTATCCGCCGTTCAAAAAAAAAGATTAACTTTCGCTACAAATAACACCCAAACAAGCAATGAAAAAGAGAGATGGGAATTACCAAAGACTCAAACTAGTTATCCGCTTATTTAAAATGTTACTACTGGGTACCCGTGCAATGCGGCGACGGGTACCCTGTGACTATATTTTGCGGCGAGCAAATGTTACCCCGCTAAGCGTTATTCTAACGAATAAATTAAGAATCTCTGCATTAAGTATCAGTAAGAGTTGAGGAGTGAAAGTGAGGGTATACTGAGAGACTATTTTTATTGTAACAAAAAACATTTGTGTGTGGGAGATACGGAATGGTTTGTGTGGATTTATATTATGGATGCGATTACACATTTTTAATAATCATTATTGATAGTAATGATTTTAAGCGGTTACACGTTTTTAATAATTATTGGAGGCTGTTACAATGATGGTTTAAGCGGTTACAAGTTTTTAATGATATTGCTCATTCTTTTTTAAGATTTAGGAATGATAAACTTGGACAAATTCAATAATTATTTTTTTAACAGTGAACAATCACTACATAAAAATTACTATAGAGCGTAAGTAGTAGTTAAGTAAATTGAACAATTCCAAACACCCCAATAATCACAAATCAAATATTAAAATTCTAACAATTCGACAAAATAAAACCCCAAACGGGTTATCATCATCATCGATCATCAATTCAAAACTACAATCACCAAATCACTAACATAACATGATAAAAAAACTAACTAAAAATCTCAGGCACTTCATCAAAAGTTAACAGATTCAAGATCACGGATGTTTTGCAGATCAATCATTAATTCATAAAACTCTATCCCTAAAAAATTTAAATCCATCAAACCTTAGCATTTGACATCAACGATGTAAGCCTTCAACATTTCTTGAAATCATCCTTGCAACCATTAACCATGATGTCATCAAACATTTTAACAAAATCATCCAAATCAAACATCTTAAACCCTCTTCATTCATCTCCAAAACCTTCATCACCTTTTTAAAAAAAATGACGTCACCGGAATAAGAAGATCTCAATTTCTTTGGTGCCCGTATTCCTCTTCTGTTTTGGTACCCGTATTCTTTCAAAGCCATGATCGTTAGCTTGGCAGACGACGAAGACAATGGCAGCGGTAGCGGCTGACGGCACATGATGTTGGCAAAGGTGGCGGTAGAACTAAACGGTAGTGGCGGCAAAATCTGATATGTGAGACGGTGGAATTTGGTGGTTTAAAGAAAGAAAGAGAAACGTGTTTATGTTTTTAAGAGAGATAAAATAGAGAGATGAATGGTGTAATGAATTTTGTTAGTGTTTAGGTTTTTATACTCGTATTTCAGTTTGTGGTTTACACTTAAATGATGTTTAATGGACCGTTACAAATGGACCACATTAATGCACCAGTTACAATTGACTGAATTGATGACAATATCAATGTTAACAGTTACAAGTTGACTGTATTAAAAAACGTATATGGGTCGTTACAACTTTACCATTTAATTGGTTGTTACATGTTTTGGGCTGTTACAAGTTTTGGCTATTAAAGAATTTTAAAGGCTTTTTATGGGGCATCATATATCATATATTCATATATATAATGCAATGTTAAAATGGGTTACGAAATGGGCTGTTGTTACAAAACATTTATATTGGCTGTTACAAATTTACATTTAATTTCCAAAATGTTTAAATGAGCTTTTTTAGGTTGTTACAACTTTAGATTTAAATTCTTAAATGTTGAAATAAGTGTATATTGATTGAATTCTTAAAACTTCTTTTTATAGTAATCTTTTTTACTTAAAATTTTAAGTACTTCTAATTTTAAAAATTGGCTAAATGCTTTATAAAGTAGTATATAGAGTTCACAGAGACCATATATGTAGCTATATAAGCAGAATGTACTAAATTGAAGTTTCGTGCCATGATATAATGATTTGTAAATGTATATTTATTGATAATTTATTGACTCTTAGTGTTCTAATGGTGATGGTGGTTGGGGCTAGTGATAGTGGCGGTGCTTTGTATTGATGGTGGTGGGGAGACTTGGTGGTGATGACGATGATTGGTGGTAAATGTGGCGGCTGGTGGATTTGAAATATGAAACATAACAGATGATCGTTAAATATTTAATGAAAATACTCAAATTGGCTCTTAAAAAAATAGTGAGCGCCTTTTTATATAAGAAAAAAAAGTGTGATGTCTTAATTGGAAATAACTTTTAAGTTCGGTATATTTTTGTGTCATTTGCCCACATATGAGATTATGAGTTTTAATTGAACAAATATGACATTAAAAGATTTTAATAAACTAACCCATTTTTTTCTATATACTATTCAAAACTACTACAAGTATTTTAAAAAAAACTTGTCAACTCAGCTCTTTCGTGTGGGTTCAAATTGAGTTTTATATATTGTTGAGCGATAGAAGAACCGTACACGTTTCACGCTTGCAATTTTGCAAATGTAAACATCAAGTAGTAGTTTTCATTATGGGTCATAGAGAAATCAATGAGTTCCACGTAGTACGACACGTGTGAGGGTGTAAGTGGTAGTAAAGCACCTAATTACGTGTGACCTTGTAGACTAATAGAACTTGGCCGACACCTTAATTAATCTAAAGTTATTACAGATTTACAGAAACAAAAATAAATTAAAATGCTTAAGAGATTTTTATATGGTATAGATAAAGCCATCCATGTATTGCAATTTACTCTTTTTGTCGTTCAAGTTTTTCATTCATCTTTTCAAGGCGAAAAGTTTAGCCCATGTCATGTAAAGAGACATTTTTTAAAATTTAAACCATGAACTATTCTAATATCCGATCTTACAAGCAGTATCTACAACCCTAATTAAATTGGTAGATAAAAAATATGCGAGGGCCTTAAACTAACTCATTTCACATAACCTAAATCGAATACAAGAAGAAAAGAGAGAAGAAATAGAGGTGGTGGTGATGAAGGTGTAAAACTGGTAAGATAGAGAAAGAAAGTAGAAAAAAGGAAAAGGAATTGTATTATCTTAACATGTTAGGAGAGAGTATTTATAGCTCCAAAACCCATAAGAGGGTGGATAGGCCGGTTGGTTATTTGGTTGAGCCGGGCTCGGCTTTGGTTGGGCTTAATGCCCTAAACTTATACAATATTAGATTAAAACACGAGCCCGAGTTTCCGACTAGCCTATTACATTAATACAAAAATCCTATTACATAGAGACCGACACTTTTCACTGTTGACCGAATTTTTGTTAGCTGGCATTTTCTATAGCTAACAATCTCTCCCAAAGGGCGGTCATTCAATTTACATTAAACTTTGCTTCCATGATGTCTTGTGTCTTGATCTTGAACTTTGTTGTAGTAGACTTGTTCCTTCATGCTTCGTGATTTTTGATCTTGAGCCTTGTCATTGTCTTTTGAGTTTGTCTTTGAGTTCCGATATCTTTAGATCTTTCCTTGTCATGGATGAACTTGCTAGTAGTGACGAGTACTTTTTCTTCTAACAATCTTGAAACGTTGATGGTGACCGACACTTTCTATACATGACGACATCTCTGAATCGCCTTGTGCTTTGGACCGACATACTCATACTTTGCATCATTTTGAAAGCTAGTGATCATCCTCTTCTAGGAGGAACATTTGATCTTTGTCTAACAATCTTTCCTAATATAACAATCTTCATTCATTTACCGAGGAAGGTCTTTGTGTTTGTATGTTCTGAGCTTTCTTGATTTCTTGATACTTTGATGCCAATAGAATGTCTTTAAAGCTTGAGTATGAGCATGTGGTGATGAGTCTGACGGTGCTGGATCTGAGGTGGTTACATTTTAAGTTACCTGCACATATAAGGGTTAACAAATAATAGCAGATATGGAAGAATATCTCGTTCATTCCTCGAAGTTCGGTTTCGATAACCTCTGGTTCCGTGATGACCGTTAAACAATATAAATATTGTACCTGCGTCTTCAGGTTTGGATTCATGAATGAATCTCTTTAACAGGTTTTTCAGCTTGAAGTGTGGTTTATCTAGAACGGACACATCTAGAGACGCTAGCGACGCTTTTCGATATTCCACTTGTTGTTCCAGAATCCAGATTCCCGTTCGAGTTAGGATAACAACGAATTCATTTGAATATTTGAAGTAAACTTCGACGATATTAGGCGTTTCTCGTCAATTCTCATAACCTGGATCACTTTGGATTTCCAGTTATCAAAATTTTTATTCGTAAAGAATCTTGTAAGTCACCAAATTTCAGTGCTGCTTGAGGTTGACACTGACAGGATTTAAATTCGTCACAGTGAAATACTAAAGAGTATCACTATTAATGTTCTGGCAAAATCACAATGATTATGCGTATGACTCTACGGTACACTAGTGTTCTTGATTGTGATAAACAAGTGTTTATCATGAATTGTGTCCTAATGAGATTTATAAATCACAATTCTTTTTCATTCTTCAACCCCTTCAACGTTTACCATATTTAAGCAGTTGTTACGGCGTAACCAGATATGGTGTTACGCCGTAACCTTCAAATAATGTCCATAAGTACGTGATCTTCCTTTCATATTTGTAGATCTTCGTGGTTACGGCGTAACCATAAGGGGTGTTACGCCGTAACCCTATCTTGGGTAAGATTTCCTTCCAAATATTTGTTTACGGCGTAACTAGATATGGTGTTACGCCGTAACCTTGTCCTTGATCTTCGTACTTGCTTAATATATGTTACAGCGTAACCATATTTGGTGTTGCGCCGTAACTTTCTTCAAATATTTACACTTTGAGTCATTTTTCCCTTGTTTCTTGTCACTTTACTGCATTTCACCTAAAAACTACAAAATGATAGAAAATATCTCGTTTTCGAGTGTTAGTGAAATATTTACAGGTAATATAGGGGGTATTTTGCCACCAAAAAGTATTAAATATTTGATGTTATCAAATATCCCCCCACTTGACTTTTGCTTGCCCTCAAGTAGAACCTGTTAGAACATTTCATAAAAAGATTTCTCGAGAATAACTTCAAGAAATGAATTTATAAAACTCTTATGCTAGAAAACATCAAAGCCGAACACCTCACAAAAAGGGGATAAAAAGTCACTCAGCTCTCCACTAGTCTAAGTGTTTTATTTTCGGGGTGATCGCTCAATTGCACAGTCATAGCATGTATTTTATCATAAGCTTGGAAAGTACACAAATCTGCACCAGTTAGAATTAGGGTCTAAATAATTCTTGAAAGCAACAAGGGTAATTTGGTTTTAAAGGGTGATAAAGGGGTTAGGATAGACATGGGATACACATTTAATGGTTAATAAAAAACATAAAACAAATAGTCTAAAGTAATCTAAGGTTGTCATAACTAGCCACTGTCTATCCATGGGTCCAAGAGTCTTGTTCTGAAAATCTGATCTTCAATAATAGGCTACTAGCTCCATTCTTCATGAGTATTGGGATGACTTGGTGTAATAATGGGCTACTAGCTCCATAATTACTGAGATGTCTTGGTGCAATAATGGGCTACTAGCTCCATTTTTTTATTTATTTTGCACCATATTTATATTTTTTTAGCACATGGGTGGCTTTTTTATTTCACCCTCTTTTTTTCATTTTCTTCATGATAAATATGCAAATGTTGCAGGAGTTTATATCTTTAATTATTGCCCCTGCAACATCCGATATTATACGCACATCCCCCCACTTGAGATAAACAATGTCAAAAGTGGTGATACATGGGGGTCTTTATAGATCATAACTGACTGGTGTTCTACGAATGCATATAATTCTCGTTCTCATTCCCCCCGAACCATGGACTTAAGTAGCCAGAAATTTCAACACAAGAAAAACTATAGACTACAGGGTAGGTTAAGGCGAAATTGTGTAACGATACATATAACATTGGGTGAAAACATAGATTGGTTTAACAAGGGTGATCTAGGGGTATCTTGCACTAATAATGAGTGCAACAAAAGGGTTTATCACGGGAGGTCGACAAGTCAGTGTAACAAGTCAATAAACACACACATATAGGCTATTTGGGTGATTTTCTAAGTGTTGCCTTCTTGAACTATCTATTCCTGCTAATCAATTAGGTCTCGAAATGATGTACATACCAAGTTCTAAAGTCTACAATACTACCGGCACACTCAATATTTTGGTAGATTTTTGAGTAATATGATGGAAACGTAATATTAGGCATAAATCTCACCAAGTAATAATAAAGGGTAATGTGCATTCGGCAAAGATTAATTCTAGTTATTTAAGAAAAATTTGTCAAAATTTTTAAAATTCGTAGAATTTTCAAAGAAAACTAGAAAATCAAAGGCAAAACATACGTCAAGTATTAAATCTACTCCCATTCCCCCACTTGATTTGTACAATGTCGTACAATGTCCCTATTGTACATTAAAGAAATGAAATAAAAAGGAAAGAGTAGAACAAAAACAAGAAACTCCCTGAGCATTGCTTCGAATTTTGAAATTTGGCTGAAATATTTTAGATTATCTTCGTCTTCCCGCAAGCTCTTTATCCACTGTGATCACAAAACAAACCAAAGCATAAAATCGTTCTACAAGAATTATAAAGTGTACAGGAAATACAAACCTAACTCACTTTTGTAGGAATCACGGTTGCATTTAGCATATGCAACAAGCCTTTTAAACCACTTGGTGGCCCAAGTGGACGAGTTTAGTCTCGTGAGGGCTTCCAAAGAACATACCCACAAAGTCCATTTACGTATACAAGGCTTAAACATGTTTAAAACTTAAATTTTTAAGAATTCAGGAGGAGGTTATGGCGTAACCTTAGTAGTTACGTCGTAATCAAGTGGTAAAAATTTTAAGTTTTAAGGTGTTACAGCGTAACCAGGAAATGGTTTACGTCGTAACTGCAGTGGTTACTGCGTAAACTAAAGTTGTTATGCCGTAACTGTTGCAGATTCAGCAAGGTTACCACATGATTATGAGTCAAGCCGGTCTTGATAATTTCCTCCTAGCTTCTAAATTTTGCAAAACAAAGTAAGAAACATGCAAACCAACTAATGCAAAAAAGGAAATTTTATTAAATAAAGGACGAGTTATTTCCCGACAAGCACTTTTGTTTCTTAACCTGTCTTTAAGTTAGACTCATGCTCATTCTACGTTTTGTTGTTTTCTACTTCCTTTCAGGTCATTTCCTTAAATTTAGATCCGTTCTTCCTTCCAAGGGGTAAAATATTATCCAAGTCTTTGGTAACACAGATGAAACTTTGTCCACCTTCAAATGAGTATTTCTTAACCTCAAAAGTTTCTACTTGTACTTCTGATGGATGATAGTCTTTGTCCTCTGTTCCTATTTCCTCGCACTCTTCATTTTCGAACTCATAATTGTGCAACTCATAATTTTTATTATGCACTTGGTTACAATATTCCCATATGTTATCTAGAATGTGTCCCTTTTTCCCTATTCCAAGTTCGTACTCATCAGCTAGCTTATCGATTTCTAAATTGAATTCCCACTTGTAATCATCAAAGCTTCTATGGGTTGGGTTATTTACAATAGCCGAGTTATCTTGGAAACAATCAATTAACTATAATTTTTATAGTGCTTTTTTCACAGGTTCACTAATGTTAGTATGCCCGACCTTAATCAATGTCCATTCCCTTAAGGTATAATCTCTAGGTCTCGATTTGTTTGATTCTTGAGAAGAGACTTCTGATGAGGGACTAACATCACACCATTCAACGTATCGATTATCCCAAACTAAGGCACTGGTTTGGCTTTTTTTGTATTTTGCTAAAAGGAAATCAGGAAAGGATAGTCCTTTTCCTTTCATATATATTCTCTTATGATCGTAGTTGCAGTACCAAAACTTTAAATTCCCAGTTTTAGATACCTCACAGATTTCTACCCCACCATCACGCATTTTTTTATCTGGGTCACAGGATGGCCACAATTTGGTTTGTTCCTTGATATTCTGTTTTATAGAGTTACAGAAGTGTGCTCTAGGAACATTCTCATCTAAATTAATTTTCCGTTTCTTAGGCTCCCGATCATCTAAGTTAGGGGACCTATTGTCCTAATTACCTGACTCTTCGTAATTGATTTGATTATTATTCTGGGCAGGGGATTGGGGTCTAACCATGAAATTTTTTTCACTGGGATTCGTATAATTATAATCTTTTCTTATTGTATCAAAGCTTATTCTATCTTCATTAATTCCCAAAGATATTTTTCTAGCGAAGACATCTATTTCTGCATGAATGGTAGCCAAAAAGGGTCTCCCTAGAATTGTAGTTTCAGAAGGCGTTTTGTCAATGATTACGAAATCAGAAGGGAATAAGAATTTATCAATCTTAACTAGAACATTTTCAACTATCCCCAAGGGTACCTTTTTAGACATATCTGCCATTTCACATAGCATATTTGTTTTCTTAAGATTGGTAAGATGCAAGTGTTCAAATATACTCCTAGGAATTACATTAATACTAGCACTTAGGTCAGCGATGGCATAAAAATTAAATTTACCGATCGTGCAGGGGAGTGTGAAGCTTCCTGGATTTAACTCTTTAGGTGGTAGTTGGTGTTGTAAAACTTTAAGAGTATCACTTTCAGGTCCCGATATGAAGGACACTCCATGAAGTTTGTTGAGCCCAGATGTTTCCTAATCAGTAGTAACTGTTTTAATTTGTTCTGAGGATGAGTTAAGGGTTTTATCAGAATGAATTTCCTTAGTCAATTGTTCGATCTGGGTTTCTAAATTTTTGAGCGAGGCGCTTTGGTTCCTAGTATTAATCTCAGCATTCTCTTGAAGCTTCTTAATCCACACCTCCATTTCAGTACTTCTTTGTGCAGATTCCTCTTGATGCTTAGCTAATAGTTCTTCTAAGCTTTGCCTCTTTTCGCCATATGGTGGATGGTTATCAGTCTTAGTGTAGTATCTAGGTGGTTCTACACGAAACTTTCCTCCATTGTTCCCGTTAAAAGGCGTTGTTCGTCCAAATTCTCCATATCTGACCTCTTCAACTTGTTTGACTTCCTCGTTGAGCGGACAATCCTTGTCGAGGTGAGGTCCTTCGCAAATTTGGCATCCAACCTGGATTGCATGAACACTTTCCTTTAGCTTCTTCATATCTCGTCCCAGGTTGTCCAACTTATTTACCAAAGCAGCTAGTCCATCATTGCTACTACTGCTTCTAATACTCCTGCTTGTCGTTCCGTCGTGCCATTTTTGAGAATGATCAGCCATGGTCTGGATTGATGTGAGAGCTTGGTCCGGTCTCATCCTGAGGATAGGTCCTTACGAATCAAGCAGTTAACGATTCATAGTGCTCAAACTCTTATAAAAGATATTTACCTTTTGATGACTATTGATGTCGTGAGTAGGAAACTTGTATAGCAGGTCATTATACCGCTCCCAAGCCTGATATAATGATTCGTCTCCATCTTGCTTGAAGTTGTGAATATCTTCAAGCTGCTTTGCGGTCATGGAAGGTGGGCAATACCTTTGGATAAAGGCTTTTTTGAGGAGATCCCAGGTATTGATAGTTCCTGGGGCGAGTCTGTCCACCCACCTTTTTGCGGATCCGGTAAGAGTAAAGGGAAAAACTCAGAGCATGACTGCGTCGTTAGATACTCCGGGAATATTAAATAAGCCAACGATGCTGAGGACCCGATCAATGTGATCGTGAGCATCCTCGTCACTGTTCCCGGAGAAAGTGTCTTCCCTCAATTCGCGCATGAATTGACTCTTGATTTCGAAATTGACATTGCCTCCGATTTTGGGTTTAACCACGCCCGGTGCCTGGTTTTCTCATGACAATGCTAAGTATTGTTCCATGGTGAGAGTATCGACGTCTACTCTGGCCTTAGTTCCTGTAGATATAGAGTTTAGGGAAAGAAGAGAAATAATGAAATAATCAAATTAATTCTAATTTTTAGCTCCCCGACAGCGGTGCTAAAAACTTGACGCGTATTTTATTTTAAAATATATTTTTACCAAGTTTTAAAACTCGATCTACCTGACAACGCACTAACGGGTAGAGAACCCAATCCTGGGTAGTATAGAATGGTAAATCCGAGGTCGTCCCAAAAGCTAAGTTGTAATTAGTTTTAATTAGAAATGTCACGTTTGAAAATAATTTTTGATTTGAATTGAAAGGAATTAAAAATAACAATAAAATTAAATACTGAAAATAAAAGAGTTGGAGATATCAGGAGATAAAACATGCTAACATAGTTACTTCATTACTATTGTTATGAAGACGTTTTCCTGTGCAATGTTAAACTATGGTTTCATTAGCGGTTTCTAAGGTCGATAGACTTGAATATGCATATGTAGTTTATCCTATACTTCCCGCGATTCTGACTCAGTCCAAATCGTATTGGAGGTAGGATATCCAGGTTGTAGTGATTAATCCCAACTATTCCCAAAACATATCTAATAACCTACAAAGATTATTAACCCTCTCTGAAAGAGTTCCTGTACTTTTTAAGTATATTAAGTGATAAGTGCAGTGACCGGTTAATTCCTACACTAGGGGTCGGAGTCATAGATCCTCCCTAGTACCCGAGGATCCCATATTGACTAGATAATCTAATAATGGGGCAAGCCAAGTCCAAACCACCCGTACTACCAAAACCCAGGGTTACACGATAGTCAAGGAATATCTAACAAAACCATAATCTAACAGAAAACAAACATCATAACAACAATAATTACATAACTAGGCCAACAATTTAAGTGCTTAGTCGCTCATGGTAACGGAAACACAGCAAGAACTAGAAGTAATCATAGATTGAAAGCTCATATTTCTTACAGTATTCGTATTTGAACGATTAAATACAAAAACTAAATAAAGCGTGATCTCCCTTGGACTCCAGGGGGATTTCTTCGAAGGTTGGAAGCCTTTGTCGCCTCTTTAATTGTCCGTGGAGGAAGTGATGTTGGAATAGCTTAAATGAGCCTCTATTTATAGGTATCGAACTTGTTACGGCGTAACTGATAAGTGTGTTACGCCGTAACCCTCTTATACGGCATTCCATATTTAAGCAGTTGTTATGGCGTAACCAGATATGGTGTTACGCCGTAACCTTCAAATAATGTCCATAAGTACGTGATCTTCCTTCCATATTTGTAGATCTTCATGGTTACGGCGTAACCATAAGGGGTGTTACGCCGTAACCCTATCTTGGGTAATATTTCCTTCCAAATATTTGTTTACGGCGTAACTAGATATGGTGTTACACCGTAACCTTGTCCTTGATCTTCGTACTTGCTTAATTTATGTTATGGTGTAACCATTTTTGGTGTTAGGTTGTAACATTCTTCAAATATTTACACTTTGAGTCCTTTTCCCATGTTTCTTATCGCTTTCCTGCATTTCGCCTGAAAACTACAAAATGATAGAAAATATCTCATTTTCGAGTGTTAGTGAAACATTTACAGGTAATATAGGGGGTATTTTGCCACCAAAAGTATTAAATATTTGATGTTATCAAATATCCTCCGACTTGACTTCTGCTTGCCCTCTAGTAGAACCTGTTAGAACATTTCATAAAAGGATTTCTTAAGAATAACTTCAAGAAATGAATTTATAAAACTCTTATGCTAGAAAACATCAAAGCCGAACACCTCACAAAAATGGGTTAAAAAGTCACTTAGCTCTCCACTAGTCTAAGTGTTTCATTTTTGGGGTGATCGCTCAATTGCACAGTCATAACATGTATTCTATCATAAGCTTGGAAAGTACACAAAACTGCATCAGTTAGAATTAGGGTCTAAATAATTCTTGAAAGCAACAAGGGTAATATGGTTTAAAGGGTGATAAAGGGGTTAAGATAGACATGGGATACACATTTAATGGTTGTTAATATAAAAACATAAAACAAATAGTCTAAAGTAATCTAAGGTTGTCAAAACTAGCCATTGTCCATCCGTGGGTCTAAGAGTCTAGGTTCGGAAATCTAATCTTCAATAATGAGCTACTAGCTTCATTCTTCATGAGTATTGGGATGACTTGGTGTAATAATGGGCTACTAGCTCTATTTTTCATAAAGGTGTTACCCCGTAACCTTCTTACACGTCATTCCATATTTAAGCAGTTGTTACGGCGTAACCAAATATGATGTTACGCCGTAACCTTCAAATAATGTCCATAAGTACGTGATCTTCCTTCCATATTTCTAGATCTTCATGGTTACGGTGTAACCATAAGGGGTGTTACGCCGTAACTCTATCTATGGTAAGACTTCCTTCCAAATTCATGTTTACGGCGTAACTAGATATGGTGTTATGCCGTAAACTTGTCCTTGATCTTCGTACTTGCTTAATTTATGTAACGGTGTAATCATTTTTGGTGTTACGCTGTAACATTCTTCAAATATTTACACTTTGAGTCATTTTTCTCTTGTTTCTTTTCACTTTCCTGCATTTCACCTGAAAACTACAAAATGATAGAAAATATCTCGTTTTCGAGTGTTACTGAAACATTTATAGGTAATATAAGGGGTATCTTGCCACCAAAAAGTATTAAATATTTGATGTTATCAGTAGTCCACGTAGTATTAAATAGTAAGCTAACCGAACCAACCCATGGAAAGCCCATGGGTGGCCGACCCATTGTAAGCATATATATATATATATATAATATATATATAAAAAATATATATAATATATATATATATACTATATAAATAATATATATGAATATATAATATATGTTTATTTATTTTCAGCAGATGCCAGGGAAAAAGTGTACAAAACAAATCGAAAAAAAGTAAAAAAGAAAGAATATATGTATGGGCTGCCATCTTGCTTATGTTTATGTCAAGTAAGTGACGAGAAAAGAAAAAGAAAGAGTTTGATGTAGAGTTTGTATATATTTTGTCCTAGTTTATGTCAAGTCTTGGCTTAGCAACACCTTTTACATGTATTCTTGTGAATGATTAACTTGCCACCAGTAAAATTCCCTAAATATCCCCAACTGTGTTTTCTTTACCTTACACCTTATGTTACAACCCTTTAAAAGACCTCTTTGATAGTAATTCCTAGGTGCTTATGCCAAAGCGGTGGAGGATTTGATCAATTATCAAGCCTATGGTAATTTAAATACTATGACACGTAGTGAGTGTTTATTTCTTCCATTTCCTATATTGTTATAATTCATTATTACACTGAGAGAACGAGAATCCAAACACTTATATGAGGTGTTAGTATACACGTTTCGTGCTTTTTAATTACGAGGTCGAGTCGGTTGTCCCATAAATTATCTTTATTTAGTAGGTTAAATGACCTTGATATTTTTATTGACTAGGTAGAAAAGCTCATTTTCTAGAGGACAAGCAAATCCCGAGTTTAGGGGTATTTGATGAGGTATCATTGTATACACTTTTTCAGGGCCATTTAACCTCCTAAATCATGCAAATATGCCCAAAGTATGTGTTTAATCGTTTTTTTTCATGTTTTTAGCATTTGGATGGCATTCGGAGGAAATAAACATGACTTGGACTCAATTTAGGAGGAAACAAGAAAATATTTCAAATCTACACGAAGTTGATCACATAACGACATACAATTCATGGAGACGGTGTCACCTTGTGACGACGTCAGAATAACTAAGAGACGATGTCAGTAGCCGACACTGATAAGCCCAAAGAAGATTCTACGGGTTAACGACGTCGTAAATAACAAGCGACGGCGTCGCAACTTATTCCTTGTATATAGAACCCATGTTTTTTAGGTCTGTGTGTGGAAAAATCATGGGAAATCGTTGGAGAACTTTAGAGCAGACATTGTAGGTCGTTTTTAGTGTTTTTTAACCCTTGTGTATTCATCATAACTCTATGTTTAATTGAAGTGAAGTTCTTTATCCCTTTTAATCTTTTGATATGTCTGTGTATTGTTTGATTAATTATTCTTCGCTTTCAATTAACAGGTTTGACTAAATTTAATTTTGTTTGCTTATGATTGATATACTTCTTGTTAATGATGTGCGCGTTAGGCTCTAGAAAACAAGCTTCTTAATTGTAACACGAAAACGTCTAGGGAACGCGGCTAGGTTAGATAATACCTACTCAACAGTCTTCATACTACCTTGCCATTTGGGTTGATTCCAAGTTAGGTGTTTATTTTATTAGATATTTACACATTCCATTACAAGGGTGACAGGCACTTTAAAACGAGAGGAAGATAAACTTAGGGTAGTAGTTGCTATGGTTATAGGTCATCACATTTGTTTAACCATACGAGTTTTCCACCACTTTTACTTTTCTGCAATTAGAATAGAATTAGAAGTAGTTTTACTTTAGTCAAACCCCCTTCAAAACCTGAGATTTTACTTGATTTTATAAAATATAAAAACATAAAAAATAATCTTCCTTCAAACCATTTAGGCCTTAGTGACATTCAATTCGAACCTACCCAAACTATTCTCCTAGAGAACGATCAATCCCACGAGTCTTACCTATACTACACTACAACGATTAAGTACACTGCCTAGAAGAGTTGTAAAACTTTGGTTTGCAATCACCGCACATCAGATAGCAAATGTATCTAGTGAAGAGGTACCAAGCTTGCCGATTTCTTGTTACTTGACATATCCGTTGATAGTGATATCCAACCTTTGGTTAGAAGATGTTTTCTTAACACTTTTAATTCACTTATTGATACGGGAAATAGTTTATTAACTACTTTTGATGGTTCGGTTAATCACCAATTTAAAGCTAGAAAAATGATACACACCTCTAGCGATGATGATAGGTGGACTTCGGTTGATATAAGAGGTATACATTGGAAACATGATGAAATTGTAAACTATGTTGGACCCTACCACCCACCCTATTTTGACTTAGAAGATGCCTTGTGATCAAGGGTTAGCACAAAAATACTACTTAAATCCGTTTCATAATGTTTGTGTGTGGAAAATGTTAGTATCTTTTCTTGGAGCACTACCTATTTCTCTTAAAAATACTGAATGGCCACTTACTTAGAATGCTAGTAACACTTAGAATGTTAGTAACACTAAGGAAGGAGGAGATAGAAAGTGGCACGTGGTTGTCAAGATTGTTGACCTAGAGAACGCTTTTGAGCATGAGTTTAAAACTAAATGTATGGACATAAATGTTTTTGAACAATACAAGCTATGTGACGTTATGTCACCTTTATATTTCCAAGGATAAACAACTAAGCGAGGATAATAAAGGAGCAAAACATATGCTCCCATTTTAAGTTTTTGTTAATTTTCATTTTTAGAAATAAAACTTGTCAAGAGTATACTAATCCTTGTCCTCAAGGATTGTTTTGACCTATCTATGAAGTATTATGTTTGTTTGACATGTTAAATTGTTGGATTGAATATTTTTATTTTTCGTTTGTTGTTTATGTTGTTCAGTGTGAAAAAAATCACCCAGAAGTACGGAACATTCATTTTTCAGCATGCCGCACTTCTGAGCGAAAAACAAAACAAATATCAGTTTGTACCAGCTTATTTTTTTTACAAAACCCAACACATAAAACCCTCAAAGTCCAACATTTTTTCCCCAAAAAATTTAAAAAACTTTAAAACCGATCCATCAGTCCACCATGCCTAGGGTAATGATTCTATCTTATTAATTTAGTTTCATTTTTCTT
>BQNB010000406.1:127357-173977 GCA_026074375.1 Tanacetum coccineum | reverse complement strand
CATTAACTAATTAAAGACCGAAGCTCCATCGTAGAGTGACCGAGCTTCCTTGTTTGACTCAATAAATTGAGGCTAACACTGTAGAACTGCTTATTTGTTACTTATATTTGCTTATATTTGCTTTATTACGATGTTTAGTGCTATGCTTGCTTAGTTGTTAGTTTAAAAGTGACTTGTGCAAATTTCATAGTTAGTACTGTTAGTTATGAGTTAATACTGTTAGATTGATTTAGCTTATTTAAGTGCTTATTCTTGATTGAAGTCTGCTTATAAGTGTCTTATTTTGTTATTTGATAATCTGTTTTTAACAATTTAGGACCAAAGCAGCTTAAAATAAAAAAAGAAAAATGTTTTGTGAAAACTTTAAGGGGTGTTTGGAACAAGCAGTACTAACCCATAGTGGGATTTTTAAAGCTAGCAGTACTAACTTAAAGCTAGCAGTACTAACTCCAAGTTAGTACTGGTAGTTAAAACTGTTAGTACTGTTGGTTCATTATTGCTTATTAGCTTATTATTTCTGCTTATTTAAGATTTCCTTAGCTTTTTAGAGTAGATTAAGCCCATTTTCGTTTACTGTCTTTAGTAGAGCTTATTTAAGCTTATTCGTCTTTTCAAAGCAATTTTAATAGTTTATCAGTTTGTAGCTTTTTAGCTTATTTGCCATTTTAGTTTATTCTAGTTGCTTATTCTCATGCCTGAGTGCTTATTAGGGGTAGTTAAAGATCTGTTTTAGCTTATTCGCTTATTTCTTGTTTCATTGTGTTTTATTAGAGCTAGCAGTACTAACTTAAAGCTAGCAGTACTAACTCCAAGTTAGTACCGATAGTTAATACTGTTAGTACTATGGTTAGTACTGCTGAGTTTCTCCTGCTTAACTTTGATTAATTTCTTGCTGAATTTGCTTATTTAGGGGTAGTCTAGCTTATTTGGTTTTGTCTTAAAGTTTATTTGAGCTTATTTATGTCTTAGTTTAAAAGTTTTAAGTGTTTTGTCCATTTCTAGCTTTTATGCTTGTTCTAGCTTATTTTCCTTGCTTATCTTTGTGTGCATTTGCCTATTAGGTTTAGTGCCCAATCATATCCTTGTCATATTCAAACATCAATTATCAGTTCGTCTTTTGATTTTCCATTCAAGCCTCGTTGGGACATAACGACCCGGAAATACTCTATACTACTTCCGGTTTCATTGATTTTGTGGATTTTAATCCTTGTTATATATTTATATTTATTTATATATAAAAAGGAGTAAGAACCCGCGAGTCAGAAATCTAACTAAACAATATGTCAAGATCTTAGATCTCTTGTCGCTGGCTTTCTTTAAAAAAATCATGTCAAGTTCCAAGAACTACAATGACAAACTATTTCATACTAATCTTAGTTTGAAAAAAAACACGATGATACAACTTAGATGGTAATTTACAACTGAAACATACCCATTATAACATCAATAAAATTACTAAAAACATAACTAAAACAATACCAATATCATAAAAAACAAAACTTGCACATCCAATCTTACATTCTGGTATTTCTTCTAAATATCTTATTCCATGTGTTGTGTAATATTGTTGATTCGAACTAGCCTAAAATTCAGGCACTTATAAATTTTTATTAAATTAAAAGTTCAGGCATTGAAATTATATAAGGGAAGTCCTACACCTAAAAACTCAAAAATTAAACAAACTGATTTGGTTTTCCTTAAAATCTAACTTATAAGAAATAAAATGATTTTTACCTTTGGTTTCAATTCCACACAATCTGCAAAATAAGCACCTAGACACTTCCAGAACATTATCTTACAGCACCTCGATTAAACCTCTTAAGATTACAGACGATGATGATGATTAGATCATATTCAGGTGTATCCCACCCATAACCTTCTTTCAAAAATTTGACGGTAACGACCAGAGTAGCGGTGGCACCAACAAATCTACAAAATAATATATTACTGTAAAAATGTTATAACACGAAAAAATAAACATGGAAAAGAAAGATATAAGAAACAATCTGATCAAAAACCACCGATTACATTTATACTCGAAATTGAAGTAACTATTCATATTCATGTTTGTATACCTAAACCGCTTAAAGTGTTCATATGCATCCTTTTGGTTTTCCAGTAGGTTATAATTACCATGTGGATTATGTCATTTATATTGTACAACTTTCACAGCATGAGTTACAAAACTTGAAGCCTCCACATTAAATAAGTGTATTCAACCTTTATATATATAAGATATAAGATTGTTATATGTTCTTAATTCTTATATTTTAATGATAATATATATTTTAATTGCTTCTTATTTGATTAATAAGGATTATTTGAGCATTGGAGCGAAGAGATGCGGAAATAAGAAGAACCTTGATGGAAAATGAAGAAAATCTGGACCAGACATATCTACGGAGTAGATGACCACTGTGGAAACTAGAAGGGGGGGGGGTTGAATTGTTTATAGGTTCATTTTGTGTCTTAAAAGTTTGCTTTTGAAATACTTAGATTCGAGTAGTATGTTCAACCAATCAACAATATGAATCAACAAAGTAAATATCTAAACTAATGCTAAATATCAATCATAACAATATAAAGAGATGAGAGAAGGAACAATCAAACCAAGACACTAATATTTATAGTGGTTCGGCTACAAATCTCTTCTTTGCCCTACTCTGCTCCCTAAGTATCCTACTCGAGATTTCACTATGTTAACAAGCTCCCTTCAGGCGAAAAAACCGTTTACACGTCGCTTACATTATTTTCTGACACTAAGCTAAATGTTGAGTCTTAATCTTAGCTAGAACCAATCTACCACTTCACAATCACTATAC
The DNA here is from genome assembly GCA_026074375.1 of Tanacetum coccineum. Lineage (NCBI taxonomy): Eukaryota > Viridiplantae > Streptophyta > Magnoliopsida > Asterales > Asteraceae > Tanacetum > Tanacetum coccineum. The sequence continues at coordinate 171,155 of BQNB010000406.1, read as the reverse complement.
ACTCATAAGATCTACACTATCGGATATACATACAATCCGAATCATACAATTATAAAATAATTACAATAGAGATTTGATACTTAGAAGAAGAGATGAGAGATCACTAAATAACAATTTATTTCTTGGCGAATACGAATGTTCTTCTCTTGCACTTGAATGAGAAAGGAGAGATAAGAAGAGATTAGATCACTTGAAACAAGATCTAAGAATGTTAGTGATCAAGAGATTTAGAGAGAGAAAGAAGATTTTTAGAGAGAGAAAGTTATCTAAAAATTTCATGCTAAGAGGTCTATTTTTCTGCTGGGAATAAAGCAGTATTTATAGGCAGGAAAACCTAACGATCATTGGGGGCGGTCCTGGCGGTCCCATATATATCTGGGGGCCGCCGTCCCTATAAGGGGGCCGCCTAGTAGACTATGCTCCTGTTTTTGTCTTTTTATGATGAAGGTTGTATCTGGTATTGAAGCTTCTATTTTGGGGGGAAAATTTAAATTTCAAATTTTAAGTTTTTAATAAATCTTTTCTTTTAATTAGAAAATGTTTTGTATAATTATTTTTGTGAAATATTTTTGTAAAAATATAATGGATAAGAGAAAAATATTTTCTTGATCACTAATCATGCTTAATGATTTGTTTGTTCATACCTTAAGTGATTACTAATCTTAGAAATGGAATTTTACGATTAATAATTTGTAAACATTTAATTTTATCGTAAACGTTTTTACATTTTGTTATTATCAAAACATTGAGAGGTCGAAAAATATAAATAATATTTTTAGACATTATTTGTATTAACAATCTTCCCCTTTTTGATGATGACAAAATATAAACTCATTTTGTATAAAATTAAAGGTTTCAAATTATTAATGAGTTTTCATTCCATTTCTCCCCCTTTTTGTCAAATTCAAAAAGAATGTCATTGAATTGTTGAAGAGAGAAAGAAGTCGACGATATCAAGACTCCCATTTGATGTATGCTCCCCCTCGTTTGGGGCACCAAAGGATCGATCTTACAAAAAATGTTTGCTACAAAACAAAGTTAGAGGTACAAGTGTGTTCAAAATAAGCAATTATGAGCTTATAATCTGACATAAATAAGTCCTCTATTAAGCTCTCTTACTCTTTGGCTTCTAGCTTTGTTGGTTTTGCAGGCTGAAAGTTTAAAGGGCCTTTTCTGCCAACTCCCATTGTTGATAATCTACCTTTGGCTTAGTTTTATATCTAATAAAAGATGGAGGGACTGTGTGAAACTTTTGTGGCTATATATTGATAGGAAAGGGTGTCGTCCTCAACACACACTCAAAAACATAAACCTTAATTTCAATAACTCTCCCATCTACTCTCATTTCATTTCTGTAATTGTTTGATTATTATTTATCATATATCAATATGATCTTAAATCTGTGTAATAATCTGATCCTACATTTGTTTGGATCGTTTGTTGGTGATTTATGCCAACATATTTATTCTAAGGTTGATATTTGAGGTTCAATTGTTATTCTTTGATACCTTCGTACATGGTATCAGAGCTTAGGCTGTCTGATCGATTGATTCCTGATCAATATGATTTGATAGTTTTTGGTGGTTTTGTTCCAAAAGTGTTCTATTCGTTTATTAGAATATGTTTGGATCGATTGGTGGAAAGGAGCATTGATCTCTGGTGGCAATTGTGTTGGACTTTTAAATTAGGGTTTGTATATGAAAAACCTAATTCTTGGGATCTATTGGGGGCTTGATCTCTCTGTGTCTAATCCATCCTTTGACTTAGTGAATTAAAGGATCGATTAAGGAGCTTTTGATCTTAATTGTTCTCTGACTAAGTGAATCAAAGACAATTAAGGCTCTTATTATTCCGCTGCAACAATAGCTCTGTAACACCTCTCTTATTTTTCTTGCTTTCTTTATGTGCGTTTTGCCTTTTCTTTGTGTGTTGTTCTTTTTTTTTTTCCTGTCCTTGATTCTGCCACTACTAAGTGGTGTGAATAGCCTGGGAACTATTCTCTCTCTCCCTGTCTTTTAATTTGTTCTTGGTGATTAGTTATCTCTTTTTATCTAATCATGACTGTTGAAGATGATCTCAATACTAAAGTCTCTCTCCATATTGATTTACACTGTGATAATAAATCTGCATTACAATTAGCCATCAATCCTGTTTTCCATGAAAGATCTAAACACTTTGAGATTGATGTACACTTTATCAGAGAGAAAATTTAAAAAGGGCTCCTAAACACAAAGAAAACTTGTTCTTCAGACCAAACTGCAGACATTCTAACTAAGCATCTTCTTGTTTATCAACATAAACATCTGTGTGAAAAATTAGGAATGTTTGACAAAAATATGTATGTATTTTTATTTTGTAAAAATACTTTTATGAAAATGTAATGGTTAAGAAAAAAACATTTTCTTGATCACTAATCATGCTTAATGATTTGTTTGTTCATACCTTAAGTGATTAATCTTAGAAATAGAGTTTTACGATTAATAATTTGTAAACGTTTATTTTTATTGTAAATGTTTTTACATTTTGTTATTATCAAAACGTTGAGAGATCGAAAAATATAAATAACATTTTTAGACATTATTTGTATTAACAATCTCTCTCTTTTTTATGATGACAAAATATAAACTCATTTTGTATAAAATTAAAAGTTTCAAATTAATAATGAGTTTCATTCCATTTCTCCCCCTTTTTTTTGAATTAAAAAAGGACGATAGTCGAGTAGTTGTAGAAAGAAAGAAGTCGACGATATCAAGACTCTCCCTTGATGTAGGCTCCCCCTCGTTTGGGGCACCAAGGGATTAATCTTACGAACATTGTTTCTACAAAACAAGGTTAGAAGTACAAGTGCAAGCCAAATATCCTTTAAACATAACACCATAGCAATACATGTAATTCAACCTCAAAGTAATTTCATTCAACACATAATAGACCAATACCATAGTGGTATAATCATTACAAGATAAAGTAAAGACATATTAAGGCATAAAGCTTAGACTAGTAGATTCTTTAAGAATAGGAAATGCTACGAGCAAACGATGGGATGTTTATTATTGAGATGAATTGAGCATTCTAAATGGTCAATTATGGTGAGGAGGTAGTTATTGAGGAAGGAAATAGAGTAGAAGGACGAATAATGATAGATTTGATACGATTAAGATCATCTCTCAATGTATCAAATAGATCTTAGGTTTACAAGAAACAATGGCATAACCCTGACTAAAACTTTACTTGATCTAAAGTAGGTGGAGGGATACATGGTGAAGTAGGAGGTGAGGGATTGGTGGCTTTAATTGCTTGTTGTAGGTTAATCTCAAAGAGATTAGATAAGTGACGAAGTTCATGTGCTATTTGGTTTTGAGTTGGATTGTGTGGAGGTGAGGTAGATGATAAAGAATTGGTTGTTATAGGAGAGGTAGGTAGAGTCCTATTTAGTGGAGGAGATGGTGGTGATGATAGAAGATTGTGACTTTGTCTCCAAGGTTCAAGGATAGCCCTTCGGTGTTTTCTTGAGTAATCACGAGAGGATTTGCTAGAGGATGACATTGAGATCTTAAGGAGAAGTGAAAGATTTAAAAGAAAAGAGGTGATTGAGATGGAGAAGAATGATGTTCATATATAGAAGAATTTTGGGAAAGGCATGGTGTTGGAGAATAAAGATTCTAAGGTGTGTTTAGTTTAGAAAGGAAAGGATGGCTGGACCTAAGGAGAATAGGGTCAAAGTTGCAGAAAGTGGGCAGACAGGATAATTTTGTGGTTCCCTTGATGGCGGTCCCATAAACATTAGGCAGTCCCATATATATTAAGGGGCCGCCCATTATTTTTGGGGGCCGTTCTCTGGAGGATTACAAAATTTTCCAAATGTTAATCGTTTTTCAGAATATCCTAAGAAGGTTGGTGATTGTGGCATTTCTGTTTCTTCAAGAATCACATAATCTAGCTAAAAGAGAAGAGAAAGAATGTAATGGGGCCAAGTAGAAGCATATAAATGACATAAAGGTCCATGAAATGTAATATAGCAAGCATGAATAATGACTAAGACAAGTTATGCATGTACTATAATAACCGAAATAGAGGTTAAGGAAGCATTACATAGTAATAATAATAGTACGTATGTCTAGCAATAATACTTAGTAGGATGTAGAAATATCTCAAACAATATCCGAATCATTACTTGAAACTTCTTCAGAGGATATAGAGATAATTGCTTGAAGATGAGTAGGATGAACCCAAGGTTTCATAGATGGCCAGTATGATATATATTTTGATTTTTATAGATGAGGATTAATTTTGATGAGGTGATCATATAGACGATTTAGAATCATTCCATATGGCATTGGAGAGTTTGGTTGATTTTTAATCTTTTTAACTCGTTTGGTTAGAAAATAGGCAAAGTTGAAGGGAGTACTTGTTAGAGTGCAATACATCATGTGACATGATGATGCAAGAAGAAAATTTGAGTCATTTTGAGTGCCAAAGGCATTGTCTTGAATGATTTCATTCCAATATCTCATGTCATGACGAAGCTCTTCCATGAGAATTTTGTTTGAAAAAATTGTTTGTCCAGTTGTTGTAATAGATTGAATAATTTCATTTGGTGTTTGAATGTGTGTTTGGTAAGGGGTGTTCGATTCTTGATTAGTTCTCAAAGAATCAAAGGATGCATCTTCAGAGTAAGAACATTCTCCTTCACATGGAATAGAAATAATTGAGGCAAATGACTCGAGTGAGAGTTTAAATGTTCTTTTCAATGCCCAGGATTTTAAAAAGATATTTTGATCATTGTCTCTAGTAAATTCTATTAAAGAATAAAATTCAAACAGAAATCTTAGGCAAATCCCTTCGTGGAGTTCGTATATACTTAGTAGTTTGATAATTTGAAACATGATTTGAATATTATCATATTTAGTAGATTTAGAAGATACTGGACCATCTTCATGAATTGATCTACACTCTAGGTTTTGAATTAAGGGTTTTAAGTTATTAGGAAGATAGTTTTCATTTGAGATTGTTGGAACGTATGATTTGGTGTACCATAGTTCTTCCAACGTCATTTCACCTAATTAAAAGAGTGCCAATTTTAGTAAGGTTTTCTCATTGAAATAGGTATCTAGTGTGTGCTTAATTTTTACAAATGTGGAGTAGCGATTAACTCGACCTAAAACCTAAATTCCTATGAGTTAATCCAAATGCTCCTTAATTTGATTTTGCTCATCCAAACATGTCGAAAAATACATACGACTTATGTATCTCGACCTTTGTTCATGAGATCATTATGTATGTGTTTAAAAACATTTTTAAGTTTTATTAACAATGCACAACAACAATTTTATTATGTTCCTAACGTGAGTGATTTGAAATATAAAATTAGGGTTTTGGTTCGAAATTATTTTTTTCGAAAAACTCACTAGTGTATTCAAATCCTATGTCTAAGGGAAGCATATTAGCTATACATTGTATCCTAGTAGTCCTAATTGTTCAAAATTAAAAGAAAAGTGAAAAATCCCTAATTTTAATTTATGTGTTCATCATGAACCCTAGACTCAAATTAAAAGAAAATGGATGAAATGACTTACAATTGATGATCTTTATGATGTTGTAAATGATTATAGGTGTTGATTTGATCTTCAATTAGTGTTTTAATGGTTGATTTTGAGTTTTGGGTTGTTTTTGGTCGTGTTAGTCGTTGCAGCAGGGAGAGGGAGTGTTTGGTTTTTGAGTTTAGAAAATTTTGACTAAGTGTAAAAATATGGTGTCTGCTGGTGGTGGTCCCATATCGATAAGGGGGCTGCCCAAAGATGCTTTAGGGCCGCCTGGGATATGAGGGCCGCCTTAAGCGAGGGAATTTGGACTAAGTTTTGATGAAAATTTTACAAGAAGGAGTGACATTTTAATTTGCATTTCGCGAATTAAAAATGCTTAGAATACTTCGGATGAAGTATTTAAGTTGTCAGTACACGGAATGGAACACGAACTAGAATTAAGACATAAGAAGGAGAAGCGGACTAATATGATATATGGAATGTGTTCCATCATTCCTAAACCAAGACGTAGATAGTTAAACGATTAACGTTTAAGGGGTTTAGTAAGGATGTTGTTGGAAATTATATTTGAGTTGATAAGACAAAACATGAATGAAACAAGATGGAAACAAGAAGGACCGAAGTTGTCATTATAGGATTCTATAAGATGTAGGAGAAAATGAAAATTTGGTCAAAAAGAGATAAAGATGAAAAGATATCAAGATAAACATTAGATGATTTACTTATTTAATATCTTCCATGTAAACCTTAACCTTCTTATACTATAAAAGGAGGTCCATGCATATAGTTTTAGGGTGCCAAAAAGTGTGTATGCCCCAAAGCTGTAAAAAGTATTGTGTGTGTGGGTTTACATGTCCCACAAGAGATAGATGCTAGCATGGTGGTGTAGCCCCAAGGATCTTTGATTCCTTGTTATAGTGTAGATAACACGTTATAGAGTTGATCGTCTAGAATTAGGGCTTGTATGGAAACATATGAATGAAAAACCTTGTTAAATAACATTATTGTTCTTTATATTCTGATGTGCTTATTAATGCTATTTGTAAAACATATCCTAGTTGAGTCTAAACGATCTTCACAATTGGTATCAGAGCCATGTGGCTCTCGATCTAGGATCTACAAGGTTTTAAAGAAACCCTAAAAACCCTAATTTTCAAGAAATCATGTGGTGAAATTTTTATGGGGTTTTGAAGATTTAGTGCTATAATGATGCTTATATAATCCTCTTCGTACCTGTTGGGTATGCAATAAAAATTGGTAAGCTATGTTACTATTTGATATATTTTCCTTTTTGAACCGTTTTGTGCTCTAACTGATCAAACCCTAGACAATTAGAGTTTGTATATTTTTTTTATTTGGATCTTATGTGGTGTATACACGGCTTGGTATGAATTCATTCAAACTCTTTTAGGGCTTTCTTGATAAGCTGTGATTGTATAAAGTTGAGGTTTGCACTAATGGTATCTATGGTGGTCATGATTTGGAAGAGAAGGATGTTAATGTTATTCTTGATCATTATTGTCCTTAAATCAAAAGACATGGAAACTTTCAAGGCAATGATCTAGATCAGCTGGTATACAACTGGTAATAAGATGGTTACTACTGCTAGGGTTAGCAGTTACTACTGTTGGATTTGTATACAAAGTTAATTCTGTTAAAGAAGATTAATGTTGCTTAGATATAGTTTCTGTTGTTTGTTTAAATTAGTGTTGCTTGACTCAGTTAATGCTGCTAATGTACTTTGTGCTGCCTAGTATGGAAGAACAGTAGTAAGTCATGAGTTAATACTGCTAAGGTATAAAAGCAGTTACTACTGTTATTATTGTTGGTTAATATTGCTAGTGTTAAAAAGCAGTTAGTTACTACTGCTTGGGATTAAAAAGTTAATACTGCTTCCTATGTTAATACTGCTTCCTATGTTAATAATGTTTGGGTTAAAGGAAGTTAGTACTGCTAGAAGCAATTACAACTGCTAGCCTTGTCCGATAAAAGAAGTTAGTACTGCTAGCTTTGACAGATATCGGATAACACACACATAAGGTTTTTGGTTTTTGGTTCTTAACTGAATTAAAGGCTCGTATTCATTGATTAATTGATTACGAATAGGATTTTTTATTGCTTATTTGAAGATGAAGTGGAATTCTTGGATGAGTGTTCTTATCATATCTTTTAGCAGGAGGTAACTTGTTTGTGTTTTCAATGTTGTGACGAAGACTTGACAAATCTAGCAAAGGTGTGTGATTTTTCTTAAGGTGCTCAATGCTTACATTTGTTATCACTTTGGTTATGTGTCTCATAAAAGATAAGGATAATTGTCAAGAGACTGCGGTCTCCTTATACATCGGTTTGGGTATACGTTCGAAGTCACATGGATAGTGCAGGATATAAGACACAAGTTTGGGTTGTTCTACTTCAGCATCAAGTTTGTTATACTTAGTTTTCTTCATCAGTAATCATTACATAGAGCTTAAAGAATTGAAGATTCAAGAAATGGTTAACATATGGGTTTCAAGGGAAGCTTAATGTTAAAATGTTTAACCATTTACATGCCACATCAAAGTTGCTTATTTTTGTCCCCTACTTGATTATAACAAAAAGGGGAAGAAGATTCAATGATGATTTGCAACTTGGATTAAGGGGAAGTTGCATTCGTATATTAACTTCAGGGAAAGTTCGTGCTTATTTGGTATTGTCATTATCAACTAGGGGAAGATTGTTGGGAATTATATTTGAGTTGATAAGACAAAACATGAATGAAACAAGATGGAAACAAGAAGGACCAAAGTCGTCATTATGGGATTCTACAAGATGTAGGAGAAAATAAAGATTTGGTCAAAAAGAGATAAAGATGGAAAGATATCAAGATAAACATTAGATGATTTACTTATTTAATATCTTTTATTGGTTTCCATGTAAACCTTAACCTCCTTATACTATAAAAGGAGGTCTAGGCTTATAGTTTTAGTGTGACAAAAAGTGTATGTGCACCAAAGCTGTAAAACGTGTTGTGTGTATGGGTTTACATATCCCACAAGAGATAGATGCTAGCATGGTGGTGTAGCCTCAAGGATCTTATGATTCTTGTTGATGTAATCGTCTTACCATTGATCAGGTAAGATTGGGCTTGTAGTAGTCATGTATCTTAGGTGATGATGATGAAAAACCTTGTATTAATAACAATGATTCAACGTTTGAATATTCCGCCTTTGTTATTAATTCATCCTAGATCATGTTCTAAATAAACAGGAGCTTAAACGATCTTTACAATTTCTTATTCTTAAACGTTTCCAAGGTATGCCTAAGGTGTTTCTCGTGTTCCTTATTTCTTTTTGAGTAGGTAAAGATATCATCGATGAATACTATCATAACTTATCCAAGTACGGCTTTGCACACTTGATTCATGAGATTCATGAATACCTCTAGTGCGTTGGTCAAACCAAATGGTCATGACATGAAACTAGGTCTTATAAATCCCTTTGAGTATGCGACATACTACGTCGAAGACGGTCAACTCTATTTCTATCAACACATAACATGCCTCTGAGTCTCAAGTTATCCCGTTCCAACGTACCAATCCTATCAAACAACTCAGCTCTTTGCTCACTAGCAACTATCGATGCATTCTTATTACTCTTATTGCTTTGATTCGTTAAAGTTTCATCACCTAAGGTGGGATACGAACAACCTTTTTATCACAATGATCATGTCTTGGTACATTGTCAACCAACCTATACCGATGATAACATCGCAACGACCAAGTCCTACGGGCATTAGGTCTATTTTGAATAGATGATTCAAAATATTCAGTGTACAATCTTAACTGATGGTATCGATTCCTATGACCTTTCCGCCGGCCAACTCAACATAGTACTTAGTGTCTATGGTAGATGGGATGATGCCACTTAAAGGTCTAATCTTAGCGGAGGTGAGGCTTCTATCAACTAGGTTCCATGTACTTGCAATAATTTCATCCTTTGCTTTAACTTCAGGTCTATCAATAGTTTTGTCGATACAAGAATCTCATAATTTTCGTGATTCTAACTTACAAGAAGGTAAGTATATTGAAGGAAATCTTCTAGTTCTCTTGGTTATAATCCAATTAGAGTGATAAGTATGTTACGTTCTAAGTTCTTACAATCCATAATTATCGGGACTACAGGGAGTGGATTCAGTCTCTCAGCTAAAGGAATGATGTTTCTATATGCTAAAGTTAAAGAAAAACTACTTAGCTATGACGCTTACGAATGCGGATGCACGTGACCGACACAAATGAGGAATACGCACGCAAAATATCAGTAAGACATGAATACCATAAAATCCCGTTGACTATGTAGAGAAAAGAAAATTAAAGATGGGAAGTAAGGGTAATATTGACAAAGAAGTGGAATTATTTGGGTTTGTGTTTTATCATACCTTTTAACATGAGGTAACTTGTTCGTGCTTAGAAACGATGTGACGAAGAATTGACAAATCTAGCAAAGGTGTGTGATTTTTCTTATAGTTGATCAATGCTCAATTTGCTATCACTTTGTTATGTGTCTCAAAGAAGATGAGGATAAATTGTCAAGAGATTGCGGTTCTCCCCTATACATTGGTTTTGGGATACGTTCGAATCAAGTGGATTAAGCAAGATATAAGACACAAGTTTGGGTCATGTTCTACTTCAGCATCAAGTTCGTTATACTTAGTTTTCTTCATCAGTAATCATTACATAGAGCCTACAGAATTTAAAGATTCAAAAGATGGTTAACATATGGGTTTCAAGGGAAGCTTAATGTTAAAATGTATAACCATTTACATGCCACGTCAAAGCTACTTATTTTTGTCCCCTACTTGATTATAACAAAAAGGGGAAGAAGATTCAATGATAATTTGCAACTTAGATCAAGGGGAAGTTTCATTCGTATATTAACTTCAGGGGAAGTTCGTGCTTATTTGGTTTTGTCATTATCAACTAGGGAAGATTGTTGGGAATTATATTTGAGTTGAATAGACAAAAACATGGAATGAAACAAGTTGAAACAAGAAGGATCAAAATCGTCATTTAGTGGGTTCTTCAAGATGTGGAGGAAAATTGAAAAATTTGATAAAGGAGATTAGAGATGAAAAAATATCCAGATAAAACATAGCATGATTTACTTATTTAATATCTTTTATTAGTTTCCATGTAAACTTTACCTCCTATACTGAGAGAGGTCATCGCATATAGTTTTAGTGTGCCAAAATGTGTGTTGTGCACAAAGCTGTAAAATGTGTTGTGTGTTGTGGGTTTACACGTCTACATAGAGTAGATGCTAGCATGGTGGTGTAGCCCAAGTTCTTATGATCCTGTTCCCCCCCCCCCTCCCATGTTGATGTAACCCGTCTTACACATTGATCGGTAAGATGAGCTTGTAGTTGTCATGTATCTTAGGTGGTTGATGATAAAAAACTTGTATTAATAACAATGATTCAACGTTTGATATTTTGCCTTTGTTATTTATTCATCCTACATCATGTTTAACAAACAGGAGCTTAAACGATCCTCCACAAGTTATTAAGTGTAAATAACTCTTTTTTAGTAGCAACTTTTTTCGTTTTTGATTTCTATACGATGTAGCCAAGATTAAGCAGAATCTAATTTTGATTAAACTGACAAGCACGAACGAGAGAGGATGACATTCTTAAAGATTTTAGTTTAAGAAGAGAACATAGTTTTGAGAAAAAAAAAAATACTACTACTATACTAATCAATATTAGAGTGCAAATTAATTTATAATTTTCAAGTGATAAACGGCAAAGGTATTGACATGGGCATTGTAAGTACCTTTTTAACGTAGGCTTCGGTCAAAAAAGAAAAGACTACGAGTATATAAAACTGTGTAAGTGACTTTTTAAAACGCAAAAAAAAATGAGTGCGGAAACATTCAAAATGATCTACATAATCAATAGAAAAGCGAATCAACTTCAGACCCTAATTCTAGTACATGTCGTCTTCTTCCTTAGCGCTCCAAAAAGAACACCTTCTCAAATTTTACAACTTAACTGACAAACCGCTTTAATACATAAAATTCGCCTAACACGGCTAACATGGTTAGATCGAATACATGCAGACATTAAATCAGTTGCTTCTTTTTATCATGACAAAATAGTATGTATCGATTATATTCACAGGAAGCTAGTGCCAAGAGCAAGATCGTTCAAATTTGAAATGAATAACATACCACTCTCTCATTAAAACACCTCCAAATAAAATATCTTGGTGAACAGTGTTGTCCAATCTTGTGGCTATTTCATGCTGATGTTCTCGAACGGAAGCATCTCATAACTGCATAAAAAAATGGATTCGTATAGATGCCGACCCACATTTTCTTAACTATGAGAACTTTGCAAGTAATCTAATGTGTCACTTGGAGTAAAGAAACAATATGTTGAGAATTCAAAATACACGTCGTACAAGAATTTTGACCCGTTTAACCCATTTGATCCATTTACTTTTAGCTACAGTACTTTGTAAGTATTGTCTTGGTTAATTACACGAATACAGCCCAATTAACCATAATACTGCGCATTGAATACGATTGGGAGTGAATAGTCCTGATGAGCAAGCAATAAGCGGTTTTGACTTGGCAGGTAATTTACGCCCTGTTCTCGAGTTTTTAGAAAGAAGAAAAAGAGAATGAGGAAAATAAAAAAAGGAATTTTGTAGAGACCTGTGCGCATCTCCTTGAAATAAGAAACAAGAGAGATGCAAATGGGAGGCAAGGTTCCAATTTTAATATGTCCCCACTTTGTGGAAAAAAGCAAACTATAAAGGTTTACATATTCAACCCATCTACTAACTGATCCGGATTAAAATAACTCAAGTAGGTACACTTAAATTCAAGCTTAAACCCATTTATTAGTCACCTGGCTGCGGCACGCCTTTGGTAAAAATGATAACAGGTCAAACTGTTTGAAAGCCGCCTAAAAGTAATATGACGAATACAACTACCTAAAATGTTATGTTGAAATATCTATCAATTTTATTCGCTTTTTTGACAGTAAATAAACACATCAATTAATTTGAAATCAAACAAAGAGCAACAAGTGTCAGCGGGTCAACCACTCACCCCAGCCCCTTTTGACCCGTACCAAACAACTAGTGTTTTGACCTGTTACTTAACTCGCCAATATTGCCACATCCAGTAAATTTATCATATATGCAATAATGCAAAGGATTTAGAGCTTAAATAAACTTACTGGCACAACAGCTCACAGTCAACTATACTGTCAGGTCCAGGTCGATGAGCTTTTCCATTTGAGTGAAATTGGCGAAACGATTTGGGGTTCAGTCCAGCAACATGAGGAACAGCGTCAATAAGTTTTTTCTGCAGTGACTGAAGTCTGCGAAAAGTTAGCTCATCAAGAGGTGCAATACACCCCATGCTGCCATCCAATGTGCCTAACAGAAGGGCGAACCGGTTAGTCTTATCAGAGCCTGGTTGAGCACTGGTTGACGTAGGAAGCATCTGCAACCGTAGAAACTTAGTCACATGTGCCCCGACATGAAACTCGGCCCTTGAAAGAAGCTTTTGTCCTTTCCAACTTTCGGACGCTTTTGGTGCATAATAGAGTATCTGAGTTTGATGCAAAAAAGAGGGTAAATATTAGCATAGTTTTTAAAATTAATTTAAAAAATGAAGAGAAATAAAAATCAACACGTGTCCAGTAATGGGTCAAAAACTATAATAGAATTAGCAGAAGCATATGCAATGAATTTGCACTATGGACCACTTTCGAGTTTCGACTTGTTCCCGTTAACGGGCAAAATCTCAGAATTTACACATTATTAGGTTTCCATTTAAACAAAATTTTAAAGTAATCCGTTTGACCCATTACTGATAAAATTTAAGCTATATCAACTAATCCGTAACAGGTCGATGTTGCCAACTCACGTCTAAAGAAATAATCGTGAGCCAATTGAGACAGCATAACAAATCATACAGATGGTAGCCCATATGAGAATTCCAAATATACAAATCCACATTTAGTTATTTGCAAACCTCTGAAGAATTGTGATATTTTTTTGCTTTAGCATACACAAGAATACCTATTGCAATGGATGTGGATTCAAACCATTGGGTAGACAATTAAAAGGAGCATTATAAAGGACATGCTAACCTGTACGTTCTTCTGGTCATCAGAGACCATGAGACTAAGAGTGCTTCCATCAATAAGAAACTCAGTAGAAAAACAATTCAGTGAGCCAAAATCTTTGGCCAATAAAGTCAGTTGAGATCCATTTTCTTTCCAGCTTAGGAAATATATGCTTTTGTGGATATCTCCAATCAAGATGAAATTCTTAACCTAGAAAAGAAAGCATCAAGAAATCATTGTCATGATCGAGATATAACACAAAACATACAAAAACCAAGTAATATACTTATAGGAACAAAGCATGTTAGCAATGTCAAAGAGTGAATGGTACAAATTGGATCCTGTTATCGATTCAATGCTGGATCGGACTCCACAAGAACCAAAACTAGAGATGGATGAATGAATGAGTCGCTTAACGGGAACAAAACATATTAAAGTTGAAAAGGGTCGTTTTTCTAAGACCGTTTGAGATGCTGGGGTCAGGATGGGTTGACCCACAAACACTTCTTTGTCCATTTATTATAACTTTTTTATAAATAGCTGGAGCATATAGATGTTTACAAAAACAGCATTATTACAATAATAACTTGAATTCTTGACTAGATACAATTTACAAATTAACTTTGTGCAACTTTCAACAAATTCACCCATTTGAGCGAGTTCCACTTTCAGCCAAACTCACACATTCACAAGTAGATGAGTCAAAATTTCCACCTCTAACCAAGACACTGAGCCAAACCAAGTATTCCATGATTTAATATAAGATAGATGTCAGAGTCCTCTAACAGGCCATTTAATTACACTATGGTCATAATAGATTACATGTTATATATAGGTGATTTCCCGCTATGATGATCAACTATTCAAATATAAGACCTATCTAGATATAGCATGTGATTCACTAAAATTCATTTATGCTGCAATAAGTTATACAAAATTAGAAGTCATCATTCACGGGCTAAGAAACTATGTTACTGGACAGCTAAGCAATCAAGGAATATGCTTGCTTGAAAACATAATATGGAGTTGACGTGCAATATATAAAAGACACAATGTATGTTAAAGATCACTCACAATATTTAAGCTGACTACATACAGTGGAGGAGCATCAAAAAAGGCAACACCACTCAGATCAGAACCAGTCCACTTGTGTAGGATAATTTTAGGACCCGAAGCAACTAACAGATAACCTTGAAGTGAAGCTACTGCTGATATAGCACCTTTCATTTCCTTTGAGTACACCTCTGTAACCTAACAAAACAAAACAAAACATACGTATTTTCAAGAACAACCAGAGTAGCAGACAGCTGACATTAAATCTTAGAAGGTATAGTAGTTTAAACAATATATTACACCTGAAGTTGCCATTATATTACCCATTTATTTATCGTATATGGGTCAAACGGGTTGTGCAATATCTTCCACAGGCCAAGTGAATTGAACGGGTTGAATGCGTCATATTCACACTAGTTATTAGCAAATCAGTAATTTAGGACAAACAAAATTCATGACAACCCAGCCCGACTTGTTTTAACCTATGCCAATAATCACCAAACCTGTCTGACTCGCCGACTTTAAACAGATTAATGAGGGACAGCATAATAAGTTACCGTTGCCTGTGAACCTTCTGTGCCATTTTCAACAGAAAACAAAAGAACGCGTCCTCTTGCAGCTACATCCTCGCCTTGCACGTAGGCCGTCCCAACTGCCAAGAGTGTTTCACTCTCTCTGGTTGTTGTATTCTAGCACAAATGAGACATTTCAGAGCAGTTATAAATGACAATAACAAGAAACAAATATTAAACACCAGCAAGTATAAAATGAAAAAATAACTTACAGACAATGTAACCACTCGCACAGTCAACGCATTCTCAGATGTTTGCATACGAATTGTTCCTTTAGTTTTCCAGGGGCCACCAGAACTTTCAGGTTCCATAATTCGGACTTCAAATTCTTCCACCGTATAGACACCATCACTATTCAAATTATCATGTTCTATTTGGTGGGCAGACTCTTGATCTACCAAAGTTGATAGGACTTGATTTAAAGGCTTTGAGACCTGCAGACAATAAAAAGATAGGAATTTTAGCTCAATGCAATTATTTGAATATGAAGAATGCCAGATCATTGCACACAACAATTCATATTCTATGATGTTCTAAAACATTAACTGTCATGCGGTCTGATTATAACAAACCCAATCAAATTCAGACCCAAACTACGCTCCACTCAGATAGGAAAATGGAGAACACAGTGAGGTACTCTAGAAAAAACCATGATATCTGAAGGTTGCTAAAATGCTCATTTCTGTTAAGTTAAGGTGATTTTATGGAAAAAGGGAAATTACGGGATGTCGCCAAAGGGAGACACGTGTGTGTGTGTGTCACATTGTGTTTGATGATAATTATGTGGTAACAGTTAATTATAATATAATAAAACATTATCAATAATACTTCCACATCTGCACCATCAATGATATGGAAGATGTTACATCAGATATCTAAACTTATTCAAGCGGTGGTCTATGAAATAACTACCATATAAGCCTGTTTCCCTGCACTTGAATACCAAGGCTAAGATTTATAGAATTATAATTACTTATATGGGCAACCGAGCAAACCAGGTCACTATTTTACAGCATCAGCCCAGATTCTAGAGAGTAGAGATAGCACTATTACTATCAAGTATAGACTCAGACCTATAGTGTCTATATTGATGCAACCATGCAAATCATCGTTCTGGAGCCTCAAGAAAAAACCCAGCCACTCACTCTTACTACACTTTTCATTACAATGAGTTAAGAAGAAAAGCTTGTCATAGGGTGCATCAATAATTAAGGGGTCGGATAAAGTGGCTACATGACTCGGAAGAAATTGAGGTGTTCATGCAACCATTTAAACAGTGTAAAAACTGTTTTATGAGCCTGACCAACCCAGCTCAATCTGCACCATAATAACTTTCCACTTTGACCCATTACCCGACCCGCCCACCTGGCCAATACTACCCAGTAAAATTGAGATATCATTGATGAGCTCAAGACGTAACAGATATATGTAATAGCAGCTATATACAACATGAGAGTTTCAATAGTATCATGTATACAATCTAAATGATACATTGATACACAGGGAATTATGTGAAGGTTGATTTTGCAGACTCCAAATTATGATATTTGAACTACCTAACGCATGCACAACGAACTATTAGAATGGTCAATCAGAAGCATGGAAGAACTGGGGACAACTCACAGGAACAGAAACTATAAGCGGGTACAAGTTCTTCTCAGCAAAGTACGTTACTTGATGCGGAGTGGCCTTTAAGGGAATCTGTCAAACCACAAATGAATTAAAACAGTTTGCAAGTAATAAAACCTTGGACCTATAGTAATATCAGATGAGTAAACATTAAATTAAATGTTGCAAATTGACAAAAACCTTTTGTACTGGCCAATAATTGTCATATGATAACGAAGATGGAAGTTGGCAAATCTTCAAAGAACCCTGTTGAGAAAAGTTCATGCATTTAATCACCAGATATGAGAAGATGAAAGTGAAAGTAAAAAAAAGTAATGCTCATTGACCTGTGCCGTAACATAAATGAACCCGTGGTTACAGTACATGTTATGAAGAACTGTGAAGGCAATGATTGGTCCATCGCAAAGCTGTAAAAAAAGAGCATTGTGAGCACTACATTATCACCAAATTCAGTCACCAATCTCAAGTTTGCAATCTAGAAACATATTCTACAATCGTATCATACAAAGAAATTTTAGCAAAGCAAAAATTAAAAAGCTAATCATTATGCTATGTTTCATTGATGGATAACCTTGGTGCTGTCTATATCAAACCATCAACCCAACGAAGAAAAGGAAAAGTAGATAGACTAATCACTGTAAAACCTAAAAATAGACTCCTTCAGGTAATATTATAACTCTTAACTGATCAAATGGGTGAACTTAGCCTTAGATAAAAGAGGAAGGGGTCAACCAAGTAAAGAAAATAACATGCTTACTACCCTCATGTACCCCTTTATTAAAAGTATATCACTACTCAATACTATGGTTATCGAAATCATACTTAATATAATACTAGCCGCGTACTTGCTCTTTGCTGTGACGTTAGTAAAAATGTGGTGATAGTGGTGTCCGATAGTTGTGAGGAGGGAGGAGACGTGTCAATTCATATGACCAATCGATGGGTATACATGACTTATGTGGTGCCACTTTTGATTAAAATATAACCGTAAATGTATGTTTGAGCAAGATATAAATAGCCTGGTAAGACATCATCTGATTAAGTTTTATGGATGCCAGGCATGAATATCTCTCACTATGTCATCTCCTACATCAATATGTAACAGGAAATCGGAATATCATGGATCATCGAGTACTCTCATAGCTAAGTTAAATGCATGTTTATTAATTTAATACTCAAAAATGTAAGTCATTAGCTAAAATCTACAATATAATCTTGAATACCATGTCGCACTACTCACAACACCAGTTGCAACACCGTGATGTACCGAAGATGATTGATGAGCCGAGGATGATGGTGAATGACTGCCTGATGGTGCATCGTGATCAAAGGAGATAGATACTGATGGACCGGTTAGAATGGCCGGGGTTGGAGCTGCGGGGACAGGAGGCATCTGATGATCACCCGTTGGAGTCTCAAAATATTCATCAAACATCGGTTGAAACAGCAGCTCCAAATCTTTATTGGTGGGAGGTACATATGGTATAGCAGGAGGAGAATTAGGTACGAGCCCTAAACTTATAGGTCCATGCGTCAAAAGGTTAGGAGCGGGTCCTGAACTGGAGTGTACAGGAGCCGTTTGCCCAGTCAGCTCATCGAATGTAACGTGGCCCCTAAGAGTATATAAAATGCATGTGAAATATATTAAGAGTGGATCAACCATATTAGGGGGCAAGGTAGTATGAAGACTGTTACCTGATGGTATCCTTTCTACACAATCATGTTTCCCTAGACATATCAATAGCGATACAGACAAAAGCTGGTTTTGTAAAGCCTAACATGCACATCCATCACAAGAAGCAACATCACTAAGATCTACATTTTAGGTTTCATACAATCATAAATGAACACAATAGAAGGTTTAGCCAAGCATGTTAAAGATAAAGCAAGAACAAATATGAATCACACAACAAGACATATTGAATGATTAAGATAGTCTTACTTGATTAAAACATGAACTGAAAGAAGTACAATGGGGTTTTGAGGCCCTAAAATCGTCCTTAACATCTGCTAAACGAACTAGGGTTCACCCCTTTCTTTTACTCTAAAGTTACACACTTAAAACCTTAAAAACGGATTTGTATATATAGATAAATCGATGCGACGGCGTCGCGTTTTAATCGTGACGCCGTCATGAGTAGAATCTTCTAGATCTACGTGCGAGTCGGTGCGTGCTGACGCCGTCATGAAATGTTGTGACGCCGTCACTAAGTGGGTTGTGACGGCGTCGTGTAGAGTTGGTGACGCCGTCTCCAGGCTCTGTGAGCACAAATCTTCAAGAGTCTTGGTGTTGGTCCGTAGTCTTGTCTGATTCTTCTCCAAATGAGCCCAAGTCACGTGTATTTCCTCCAAATGCCTTCCAAATGCTAAATACCTGAAAAGGGACGATTAAGTGTCTATTTTGGGCATAAATGCACGATTTAGGGGGTTAAACGACCCCGAAAAAGTGTATAAAATGACACCTCATCAAATTTGCTTGTCCTCAAGCAAATGGGCTTTTCTACCTAAACAATAACAATATGAGGGTCATTTTACCTACTTTTTAAAAGTATTTTACAACACAACCTTCTAGACCTCGTAATTAAAAGCACGGAAAGCATACACTAGCACCTCACATAAGTGTTTGGGATTCTCTCTTTCTCTCGGGTGTATAATAAATTATAACATAAGGGGGAAACAAAAAATCAACACTCATTACCTGTCATAGCATATAAATTACCATAGGCTTGGTAAAGGATCAAACCTCCACCGCTGGGCGCAAGCATTATTCATTACTATCTAAGAGGTCTTTTCAAATGGTTGTGGGGTATGGGTGTAAGATAATATATAATGGAAACGGAAACGGATGGGATACATTTGGGTGGCTTTGGGTGAATTTGGAGTGGAAGGGTTAGCTAATTATTTACACGAATACACACTGGTTTGGTTTCTAAGCCAAGACTCGGACGAAGATATACAAAATCTACGCAACTCTACATCAATCTCTTTCTTTTTCTTTTTTTTTCTTTTTTTTCGAATAACATAATACATCATAACATGGGGTTTATAACACGTACCCCTACACTTGAGCTTTTACATGCTTGATATTTACAATCTAACTAATGACCCGATTTGAGGTGGATCAAAATAACATGGAGATCATCTAACAAATGTATGGGGGTATTGACTTAACTTTTCTTCCCCATTCTTCTGCGAAATAAATACTACCATGAATCACAATTGTCCTAAAATTGTATTTACAAGGATAAGGACTTAGCAACCGTGTACTCAATAATTAACTTGGGTTAACACAATAATGTACTAAAAGCGAGTACATACAAGGTAGGCTAAGGCGATTTGGATGTAACGATTGGTTTAAGGGTGACAATGCTCTTCATTAATAATCTGGAATCCACAAGAAAATTACGAGAACCGTTAAAAAGAATAGGCTCGGAGGGTTGTACTAGGGGTATCCTGCACTAAAAATGAGTGCATGGCAAGGGTGTGGGATAGTTATATGGCCGGTGTGACCATCATAACAATTACAGGTTTAAAACATGGGTTAATCCTAATGCCTCTTATTAAGCAAATCCTAACACTTACTATGCGGTCTCGGAATGCATCACAATAACAAGTTCTAGAATTTAATATACTACCAGAACATTCTCATAATCCTAAAGTAACTGATACCAATGTTCCAGAAAAGGCAACAAAATTACGCATACACATCCGTAACAACGGAATAGACACACATGATTGCTCACTCCTTAACTCGAACAAGCTAAAGGTATAATATCTAAGGGCGAACCTCACATTTGGGGGTGGAATTTGAGGGTTTTTGTGCTAGTAATATAAATTCCTATCCATGAGACGCTATTAATACTCAGTTTTCTTCAGTATGTGTCATAAAAAATTTTAATTTTTGGTCAAAATTACCTCTTATGCTATGTTTTGATATATTACCCATCATTTTAAGGACAAAGCAAATAACAAATGAAAGAATAGTTTCTAAAGCTTATTTTCCCCCTACACTTAAGTTGAACATTGTCCTCAATGTTCTATAGAAGTACCCGTAAAAACGAATTAAGGGAAAAGGAAACAAGTAAAAAAAAACTAGTACTCCCCTGGTTTGCTCAATAATAGAGAAGAAACATGCGATAACTGGTTAAATCGTCCTCTGAGAATCGTCCACTGAAACTTCCTAAGAACTTTCAAGCTTCTTCTCATCAAATATAACCTGTAATCAAAGACAAAGACAACTATACCAAGCATAAAATGTGCGATGTGTAAGACTGTATGACATCTAAACCTTATTTGTCATACATCAACCTAACATAGTGTAGGTGCACAATTAACATGTAAGTCATGTAAGATGACGCAAACAAAACATGATAATTTTAAATGTAATCATCATGTAAAGCATGTTAGCATTTGGCACTTAGGAGAATGTGTTATTTAGATGAACAAAGAGATATTTTATCTAAATTGCTAGGCAAAATGGCAACTCCTTTTACAACAAACATGCATTCAATTAGCTAAGCAAATAAACGTTGAGTATTTAGTTATTCATGAAAGCATCATAATTGCATTACGTGGGGCACGTTATTCATTCTTGAAATTTCAAAGCTGTATGTGAATGCATGTAGTTAGATTGACACAGGGGGAAACCTTAATTTTGGTTGCTTAGTGTGCAATCTAATGAATACAAAGTCTATCGATGTTTGACTATCATTTAGGCATATTAAAAAGAGCCATTGATCAATTTTAGAGAATGATGATATGATCTATCACTAGTGGTGCTCCAATTAGGCTAAATACGACATTTTTACTGGGTTTATACCACGACCCAACTTCACTCTTGGAAGCAATTCAAACCATTAGGTCAAATTGAATTTCTAGTGCAATAGATTCTCCAGTAGTCATTATCATGTTAGACAAAATAGAATTCATATATTTGCCTAATGAAGTGTAGCAAAGATAAAAATTTGTATTGTCTTTTCATACAAGGCCTACTATGACTCAACTAAATAATATTTAATTTTGGTTCACTTAATCCTAATCAAGAGTGTGGAATTCTAAGTAGAAAACGAGAGAGCAAGAAGTTGTTGTAGTATAAGGATAGAATGAGTTCATCTAGGACCTAAGAGTATGCTTTTAAATGGTGACAATGTGTTAATGCTTATATTGAGGGTGTTCAAAGAATGCACTTTGCATGTCTTTCTATGAAAGAAATCCAATTAGGTTATTTACTCAATAGATCTTGGGCTTTGTTTTCTTGGTAGAATAAAGTTTAGCTTTACATCTATGATTAACTAAATTTTTCGTTACATATATGTTAGAGTTTTAAGGCAAGTTATTTGACAAGAGGTGATATTTAAATCTAATGGCATATAACGGCATTACCTTTTACCGAAGATGATTGAGGAAAAAAGGTCCATCGATCGTGGGAGTTCGTGCCAAATTTGGGCAAGGATCATTGTTTTTTCATTATTTGGGAGATGGTGTTGATATTGGTTATTATCGGAGAACATTATCTTAAGTTATAAGGGTTCTCGGTTTGAGTTTTCAGAAATGACATCACGTCTTGACTTATCAAGTTGGAAGTACTTACCCCAGTTTCTCGATGGGAAGTTCATCAGTCGTCTTCCTACTTAGAGTGTGTTAAGTTTAGCATGTATAATTGACCCAGCTAATACTCAACAAACAAATTTGAAAACTTAGGACTCAATGAAACATTTCCTTTGCATGTGTGAATTGCAATCTCGATGATCCTAGATCTTGTTGTATTGCCTATCGACTTATGTGATTTCATGTAATAACCGAGGATGGTTAAACATGTAGACACAGAAAAATATCTATGGTCATTTGATTGATATTTTCGTGATCTAGATAAATCCTAGTCTCGATTTCATGTTCAGATTCACATATTTGCTTTATTGGTATTTGATTATGTGATTGATTATCATTTGGTTTAATAATCCTTCGTCATATTCAAAATCCTACTTTACGTATACACTATTGTAAGAATGTACAAAAATGGTTTGTGGAATATGTTCAATTCTTCCTAATTCTAACCTTAGATGGTTAAAGGCGGTTCTATTTGATGAAGCAGCACAAATATTAGCTTATTAAGATAAGTAAGAGAGAGTTTGATTGTGGAAAATAGTTTTTGAGTTTTGAGTTGTGCTTTTGAATTGTATGAGTCAAGTTACAATATGTTGTGTTGTTTGTGATGTTTGGCTTTTTCGGGAGGATGACGACTTTTACCAATTGCATTGCATTGTAAATACTTGAATATTTTCGGACAAGACATTCAAGTCGGTCAATCCTTCTTCATTGTGTATTTGATGCATATTTTTGCCAAATATTTGGAAACAACTATTGGAAAAGTAGACTCATTATTGACTTCATTTTACACAAGTGTGAGATAGGATCTGTACTGCAAATTTTATTGTCTTGGAAGTGAGGAATGTCGTTTTTTTCATATCAATCGAGTGTGATTGAGTATGTAGGTTTAAGATAATTTCTCTTGCTTATATGTTGTTATTTGATCTTAAAGTCGAGACAATATAAATTCAATTTCTTGTCCGATACTTCGAAAAACTGTCAATTAGATGCGATAATAATATCAATAATTAGTTGGTATAAATGTGTTCGAATTATATATTCAAAATTTCTTTCTTGACCCTTATGAACACTTTTAAAAGAAAACAAATAAAGATTTTCATAGTGTGTTCTATCTAATCATAAGGACTTGAAGTAAGTGTGAGGTTGCTGAATAAGGGACATATGTTAATTTATTTTAACTTCAGGATAGTCATATGGTTTTTGCTGTGCGGGAAAACTATTTGTTGTTATGATAGTTGGCATTGTTTTTGTCATTTTATTAGTGTTTATGGAATAATTTTTCTAGCCATTTTAATACAAACACATTCTTTTTTAAAATACTATATGTTTTATAAAAAGAATATAATTAATGTGTGTGTGTTAGAAAATGCAAGCACAAGCACTGTCTTAACAAAAAATATACAAATTTCTTTACTTTAAATAATATTGTTTAATATGATATTTTTTTTGTTTACCAACCCAAGTTCAAACAATGCAAGACGATGAAAAGATTTAGACCTCTTGTTGAAGAGAGTTAATGTGTTGGACATATTTATGTGACGGCTTTTATCATATGATCTTAGACATTATTTTATCCACACAATTGATAATTATATAACTCTTGTTTATAAATGGGTTACTACACTCTAAATTAATCTACAGATGTTAATGGTAACACTTGTAAATATAATGATCTATTCTATATGCAATGACACAAATAATTTTTGCAACTTAGCAAGAAATCTATGCGTAATTCCTATTTGGCATAATACGAAATACTAGTAATATACAAATTGCATTACATGGCACATGTGGTTTATTTAGAGAAATAATTAGCTCAATTACAAATAGTAATGATTACTTATTAATATCTATTAACCAAGTTGAAACAAAAGTTAAACACACATAATCATCTAGCATACACATAAGGATATTCGTCGTCGTTTTGTGGATTAGATATAACGATGTATACATAGCTTTGACCACTATGTAGTATTTTGCATTTCTGACTGACTTAAGTTTAGAATAAAGACTTGGAAGTTAATCAAGATCAATGTTTTCAAGGATAAGTTGACTAGAAATGCTCGAGTTGAAAGAAAACGTAAACTACAAGTTTTACGTCAAACCGAAACATATAGTTTTGACCACTATGTAGTATTTTGCATTTCTGACTGACTTAAGTTTAGAATAAAGACTTGGAAGTATTTTTAAATGAAACTAGACTCAATTATCTTCAAAATGGCGTGTGCACGAATTCTTCTACAGACAATACGAGTTGAATTTTATATCGATTTTTCAAAGTTTGCCTAAAATGACGAAACAGTCAGGCGGCCCCCATAAAGGTGACTGCTCCTCAGATATATTTAGGGGCCACCTCAGAAATTTTGGCGATCGCACCAGTGACCCAAAACATGTTTTTTGTTTTTAAAATCATTTAATACTCTAAACTGTGAACATGAGACTTTTAAAAAGTTTATGTTCCAGCACATAAATTTGTGTTTTAGTACATCTTTCTACGCTTACGACTTAGACAAACATAGTTGACATTCCCATTCTTTTGAGAAAAAATTTCCTTCAAAGCAGTATACGAAGGTGTATTTAATAACAAAAACTAGTACGAATCAAAACATTCAAAAACATTTCCATATTTAGTCCCCGCGGGTTTAATGGGTAATTTGATACATGGATCGTACTTTATTTTAAAAACTATTTGTTTTTAAAAACTAGAGCTAACGTGGCTTCTAGATACCATTTGTGGTAACCGCCTAGAGTGGGGTGAATTCGTTTACATTTTAAAAAACTTTAAATCTTTTGTATTTATTGATTAAATCATCTCGTCGGCGGTACCAAAATATATAGGGGAGCCTAGTACATAGGGGAACGTCCCTATTTAAAGAGGGTGATCGCCCTCCAGAAGAGGTTTTTGGACTAGATCATTTGTATCAAATCACCAATCAAGTTTGACGCAATATAAGATGTGTCGATAATGGATTTACAATAACTAGTGCATATTCTACCAATATATCCACACTCACAATGTTTACAACAAAGAGCTATACAACCATGACTAACACAACATAGACAACAATTCACACACTCATAAGCACAATGCAAGTGTAATAGTAAAGCGATAAATGTAAAGAAATAATAAAAGAGAAAGGTAAAAGAAATTGCAAACTGACACGATGATTTATAGTGGTTCGGTCACAAAGCTCCTCTTCGCCCTACTCCACTCCTCGAGTATCCAACTCAAGAGTTACTTCACTAATCAAGAAGCTCCCTTTCGGTGGAGAAAACCTTATACCTATGCTTACATTATTTTTCGACACTAAACTAGATGTCGAGTCCTTCTTCGGGTACAACCAAACCCGTTATGTTTTATGGCCCAACATAACAAACCTTGTGTTTATGGCCTAAACACATAAACCGCGTCGCTTACATTATTTTCCGGACTTTAAAGCTAGATGTCGAGTCTATTTCTTAGCTAGTAACCAATTTCTACCACGACACTAACTGTATTTTTAAACCCTCAAAATACTAACAGTCCCACATTTAAACCCATCCAAATATATTACATCATTTGGATCTACACACTACTAAAGATTGGAAGACATGGACTCGATCTATATGTAACATATGTTACAATGGAACTAACTATACTACATAACTTCGGATCTTGATGATTGACTGAAGTTCTCTCTGTGATAGAGGGCAAGGAAGGAAAGAGTAGAAGATTGGATCACATTTCGTAAAAGTTAATACAAGTTAACATGGATCAACAATTTAAAGAGCTTTAGTGAGATCTAAGAGTGAGAAAGAATTGATGGAGAATTCGTGCAAATGGGGTTAGTTGTGAAAATGTTGGAGGCGACCACTATTTATAGGAGCTGAAAAACAGTCTGTCAGGAAACGGCGGTCCCAGATATATAAGGGGGCCACCAAATAATTAAGGGGGCCGCCGATCGAATTAAGGGACTGCCCCGACAGACGCTCCTGTTTTTGTATTTTTTTGGTGACAAACTTGTCTGGTGAAAGTGACACTTATTTTAGGGGGAATGACCAGATTTTGAAATTCAAAATAATTACCAAATATAACATTTCTTTATATTTCAAAAATAATTTGTCTAAATAATTTTTTAGAAATAGTTTTGTTATATTTACAAAAATATAAAGTTTAAGACAAAAACTTATTTCTTTGATCATCCTACAAGTTTAATATTGTTTGTACATACCTTACGTGAATTACGTCGGGTGCAAACAAATATCGGTGTTGATGTAGACTTGAGACGTCGAGAGATGTAGATGCAAGTATGCATTGATAATTTGTGATTACGAGTAACTTGCGCACTTTACGTTACATATTACAAGTCACATATTTGTCATCACCAAAACATAAAGAGATCGTATAGATTAAATATCGTAAAATTTGCACTAACAGGAATGATAATAAAAATGATTAAGGTTGATTGATTAACTATAATGCAATGGATGATTACTTAGTTTTGAGTAATGAAACATTCCTCATCAAATTAAGGAAAAAGAGAAAATCGGCATGTTATGTGGTGTTTAGTTGTAGAAAAAAATTCATGTTTTTCTATTTCTAAATTCCTAGAGAAAAGAATGATTTTTCTTCTCTAGAAAAGAGTTGAGAATTTTGAAAACCTGTTTAGATGGGAGTTATATTTTTCCTTTTAGAAATGAAGAATAGTACAATGTGATTTTCTGTTTTTCTAATTAAAATTAGGAAAATGAGAATTTCCTTTTTTTTTGAAAATTATTAGGAAAAAGTGCGACTAAACAAGTTTTCAGTTTTTCCATTTAAAATGAAAATTTTCCTGGAAAAATGAGATATTTTTCCCCACTAATTAACTTCCCATCTTCATTTTTCTCCCTCGTGTTCTTCTCACAAACTATCTAATATTTATTTTCTATATTTTTAAGTGTATTTGTTGGTCCTTCAAACCGATCTTGTCCTCCTTAGCTTGATGTAAGGTTAGCAACTTTGGATAAATCCAAAACTACTATGACAGAAACTTTGATTATTGAATATCAAATACTATGCGGAATCTAGTATTGATATTAAGAAGAATAATAACAATTGAATAGAAACAATGAAACAGTAACAAAACTTTCAGCCTCAATTATATTAACGAACACTCTGAATTAGTGTTAGGGTTTACAAAACCTTGAAGCTATATCTCTACACACACACACTTTTTCTTGATAACCATAAACTATGTCTATAATTACAGACAATCATATCTTTTGCAAAAATAACTTTAATACTTATCTTCATAAGTATTCTTGTTTTACCACACACGCTTTATCTTTTTACTCTGTCTTTATCCTCTTGACAGTAGTAAGTCTTCAAGCAGTTGTAAGTCAGCAACAGTTGTATCTTTATAACCAGCAGCACAAACTGAGCATAAGCAGTAGTAAGTACCAGCAGTACTAATCTTTATGC
Source organism: Tanacetum coccineum (assembly GCA_026074375.1). NCBI lineage: Eukaryota > Viridiplantae > Streptophyta > Magnoliopsida > Asterales > Asteraceae > Tanacetum > Tanacetum coccineum. The sequence continues at coordinate 143,193 of BQNB010000406.1, read as the reverse complement.
TAACAGTTGTAACTTTACTCTAGCAGTACTAAGTTATACTAACAGTACTAAGTTACACTAACAGTAGTAACTTTTGTACTAGCAGCATTAATAACTTAGCATATATTCAGTCTTCAACTCTGAGCAGTCTTAACTTCTACTGGCAGTAGTAACTTCATACTAACAGTACTAATATTATACTAACAGTAGTAACTAGCAGTGGTAACTTTATACTACCAGTACTAACTACTTAGTATAAATTCCATTATGTACCTGTGTAGTAGAATCCTTAAGTGTCCTTGAAGTCTTTCAAGTCTCAACAATCCTCCCCTAAACTTGATGTTCAGCTTCTGAATCTTCAAGTTTCTTTATCACAAATTCTTCATCATACTCAGGAGGGATGCATTCAAACCTTTCATTTTCCTTTTTGCTGTTTTACCATAAGCTTTAACAACTGATAGCACATTTCATTTTGATGATCAGTTTGAAGTTTCTTGGTTAGCATATTGGTGATAGTTATTGGTGTGAGGGGATATCTCTTTTCAACCAACATAAAGATGTGGAGATTATCAAACCTTACAAAGTGAACTCTAGATGAATCAATCAACTTCTAAATTACTTAAATATTTCGAATGAAATAACTAAGTTGTCAAGATATATAGGAGGAATTTTAATAATAACAAGACTATTAGAAGTGATAAGAAACGTTAGAGGTGAGGTAAGGGACTATTAGAAGTGAAAGAGTTTAGGTTTGACATGACCATTAAAAGTGAGAAGAACCATTTAGAAGTGAAAAGACTATTAGAAGTGAGAAAAGACGTTTATGAGATGTGAGGACCAATATTTATATATAAGGGGATTTATTGTGTAGTGATAGATTGCAAGTATTTGCTTTGCGGTTTTCTAACTTCGTTTAATTAGGTTTTGAATGGAAAGGGTGATCGGGATATTTGATTGCGAGATGTGAGGGTTTGTGTTGATTGTTGGTTTTTTAGATTAAGTGGTTACATGTTGTAACTTGCAGCATTTTTTTAACCTGGCAGTTTATTTCGAGTTTTTTTTAAATAGTTCTTGGTTATTTATGCGATTAAAATGATATGAGGATGTCGATGGTAATTAGTGAACACGTGTTGTAACTTTGGTTTTACGGATATGAGAATTGGGATTAGTGATAAAGTTGGGTTTGCGTGATTATGAGATGGTTTTACGAGAATGTTTTGGAACCTAGATTAGTCATATGGCTGCATTAATGATGAATGTGTTTAAAATAAATTGTTTTCCGGTTCATAAAATGGTTTGCAAATCAAGTTAAGGTGGATTTGTTTTTATATTTTCATGTAGGTGAACATGATAGAACTTTGGGTGGTGGAAAGATCGAAATTGTCGTAGAATGGTAACAAGCGGTGGTTAATAACGTAAGTAGAGGTACTGTTTTTATATTGTTTTGTGAATGTCACAGTTATACTTGTTGTCGCTTGTATATTATTTTTTTATGTGTTAAACAATAATTTCGTCGGTTATGTGGTTCGACAATATGTTTTGTAGGAAACAAGTTGTTTCGTACTTTTATAATGCATGATCATGTCGTCCCTGTGTAGAACATCATCACGACAAAGGTTCTGCACTTAATGGCACGTATTTCTAGGTTAACAATGTAAGTTTATCTAAAAGTTAAAATTCGTTACCATATGCTACTATTGTTATTTTGTGTTATTTGCTATGTCCTGGTGTATGACGTTAAACCAACTATTATATTTGTCGCCCCTTATTTAGCTGCGATATTAAAAGTGCACTATTTTTTAATCTGAGTTGGGTTCATGTCTGAGTGGTCTAGGATTTTTTTTATATAGACTGTTAAATGTTTAGTGTTCATATATGTCGTCATTGTTATTTTGTGTGTTTTAGTTGCGATGTGATGCATTACATCAGGTTGATTTTTATATGTGTCGCCCCTTATTCATCTGCAATGTCAAAAGTATACGTTTTTTAATAAGTGTTGGGTTTAGATTTGAGTCGTATGCAATTTTTTTCTATGAACCGTGCCACTACGATTGTGGCAAAGTTCGTGGTTTATCCTTTTGTCACAGGATGGCGAGAAATATGAGTTTTGAACTTTCAATGTTCTTTTTATTGTGAAAAAATAGCATGTTTATGAGGCACATGTAATAGATATATTTCGTGTTTACTTAGTCGGTTATTTGCTAAACGCCGGTTTCATAGTGATGAGGTGTCATTTTATACACTTTTTAGGGGTCATTTAACCCCCCTAAATCATACTAATATGCCCAAATTATGTACTTAAACGTTTGTTTTTCCGTTTTTAGCATTTGGATGGCTTTTGAAAGAAATACACATGACTTGGGCTCAATTGAAGAAGAAACGGACAAGAATACGACTCTACACCAACTATTTTAATGAAATTGCGTACAGTGACTGGAGACGGCGTCACAATCCCTTGCGACGGCGTCAGAACATACAAGAGACGACGTCAGAGAAACTCTAGACGGCGTCAGAACGTAACCGCCTCAAAAGAAACCCTAGAAGATTCGACGAAGCGACGGCGTCAGAAAACCTGCGACGCCGTCGCGGTCTATTTTCCTATATATACCCATACATTTTAGGGTTTTTAGTGTGTAACTTTTGGGAACCAAACTCTAGTTTTAGAAGACAAATTTGGCTGCTACTTAGGCCATTTTAGGGTGTCAAAACCCTCTTGTATCTGCCATTAACTCATGTTCTAATCAAGTGAGATCCTTTATCTTTTATCATTCAATATGTCTATGTGTTGTTTGATTGATTTATGTTCTTCACTTCCTTATAATATGTCCGGCTAGATCCATTAGTATTTACTTATGATTGCATGAAACTTATTATGTAGATCCTTATTGTGTTGCTTCTTGTGATGGATGTGCGCGTTAGGCTTTAGAAAACTAGCCATAAGATATTAAATTGGCATAGACGTCTAGGGAAACACGAGTGTGTAGAAAGGATACCATCGGTAACAGTCTTCATACTACCTTACCCCTAATATGGTTGATCCCTCTTAAGTGTTTTAATTGCATGTAATGTACTCTTAGGGGCCTTGGTCTTATACTACCTTATTTGTACGTTGCCTTAACTGAATATTACATAGACGGCGGGTTCGTGTAATTCGTTCATGACTTAGGAAATACTTACACAGATCATTACAAGAGTGACAAAGCAACATAATCTGGAGAAATGCATGATTAAGTAAATACGTTCGTTTACCATATAGTTATCACCACTAGTATAGATTTAATTATTAGTTTAATTAGCTAAAACCAACCAACCTCTCAAACTATGATTTTTACTTGCTTTCATAAAAATATAAAAATACAAAAAGAATCTTCTCTAAACCCCTTATACCTTTGTTAGATTCTGTTCGAGCATTTCCAACCTATTCCCCTAGAGAACGATAACAACCCTCGAATCTTGCCTTACTACACTACAACGGTTAGGTACTCTGCATAGGGGATTGTAAAACTCCTTGCGAGTTGCAAAACCCACATTAATTGAGCAGATGTCTATGTTTCCTTTCAGCAATCTCATTTTGCTGATGAGTATAAGCACAACTAGTTTGATGAATTATACTACTTTTATTTTAAAACTCAGACATTTTATTATTCATAAATTATGTTCCATTATCAGACCTAATAACTTTAACAATTTTAGTAAATTGAGTAACAATAAGTTTCACAAAACTGACAAAGTAATCATAAACTTTATCTTTTGACTTAAGCAAATAAACCCAAACAGCTCTGGAAAAACCATCAACAATAGTTAAGAAATACTTGAACCCTTCTCTAGTAGGGACCTTGTAAGGTCCCCACAAGTTTAAGTGTATCAGCTCACAAAGAGCTGCAGTTTTATGTTCACTTAAGAGAAATGGTTCCCTAACTTGTTTAGCATGATGACAAGTCTCACATGGAATTATATGAGTTGGTTTACCACTACTCAATCTGTCTTTTAACACATACAAGACTTGGTCAGAATGATGACCAAGTCTATTATGCCATAGACCTTTAGACATATTACAGCATTATCAAAAACATTTATACTTTTAATAATCTAGGTATAAATAAAGCCTACAGCCCTCACTAGACAGTCCGCCCAGAACATTCTCCCATTTTCAGCATCCTGAATGACACAGTCATATTACATTCCAAACAACATGAGCAGTTTACTATCACCATATCAAATTTTATTGATCCAAGTAATAGACTGACAACAATACTTCCTAAGGTATAACCAACACATCAAACAAGACCACATAGATTATAAGATCTAACAAGATTTCCAAATTTGACCACATTATTAGTAAGTCTAAGATTTCCAAATTTTCTAATTTTAGCAACTGTTCCATTTGGGTGACCAACAATTATGTTTAAATAAAAAATACCAACAATATCAGTCATGTTTATAGTACTTGAAGTAATATGTTAGTTTGCCATCTAAAATGATAATTGACACCATCAATTTTTACATTAGCATTGAAAAATTTATAAAAATGATTATTAAAGATATCATTTGCATTGAAAAAAAGAGAATCCAATACCTGCCATATTGCCATGCATACCAGTATTAGGCTCATCTCCTATAAGACTCATCGATCTTGCAATATGCTCATTAGTAAAAGGTAGACTTGTACTATTTTTCTGAACAATAACATTATTACTTAAATTACCCTTATTAATATTGTTATTTGTTTTTTTTTTAAATTTTGATTCTTTTTAAAACAATTAGGGTATTTAATAAGTTCCAAACACGTGTCAATAGTATGACATTTCATCCCACAATTCTTACAACTCAAAGAATTGCACTGATACGTGTTATTGTTATTGTTCTGGTTACTAAAACTGTTATTGTTTCTGTTCTGATTATCAAAAGTTTTAGCAACAAAATAGCTAAGTTAGGGTTTTTGAACCCCAGATGTAGACCCAAGACCCCTATGTGACTCTTCCCTACAAACAATCACAAAAGCATCTTTCACATAAGGTAACTAAGTCTGCGTCAACAAAGAACTTCTTATAGGTTGATAAACATCATCTAAACCCCTTAAGAATTGCATAAGTTTCTTTAACTGATTATGTTTACCTAGCTCAGCTTTAGCTTCACAAGTACAAGGTGACAACTTAGTAAGAATATCAAACTCTCTTCACAAAAAATTCAGTTTATGATAATACTAAAAAACATGCAGACTATTTTGTTTAAAAGAGTTAATTTTCTGCATAAGATTGAACAAAATAGACTCATCTAGCTTATCATATGTTATATCTAAAAATCCTCTTGACTGCTAAGAGATGTGATGTCTTAGGAGTAACTTGAAATCTAGCACATGCACATACTGCAAACATGATATCTGGTCTAGAATGCAGCTTTCTCGAAGATACATCAAAGACAAATCATACGATCTATAGAAAAATTTTTTGATAACATCAACATCATCAGCATCTCATCCTTGACCAAAGGTTTTCCAATTTATCACACAGGAGTGTGAAGCAGACTTACTTTCACATCAGAGTAGTTGAATTTCTTCAAAATTTCAGCTACATATTTGTGCTGACTTGATAAATATTCCATCTTCCTTCTGTTGTACTTGTAATCCTAGAAAGAAGTTAGTTCTCCCATAGAAATCATCTGAAACTTATCTTTCATTAGCTTCTCAAAACCAGTACATAACTCCTTTTTTGTTGAGCCAAAGATAATATCATCTACATTAGACCTATACAAGCAATAATATCTCCTTTTTCTTCTTAATAAAACATAATGTCTGATCTATCTTGCCCACTTTTAAACCCATTGCTCAAAGATAGTGAAGCCAAAGTTTCATACCATATTCTTGGTGCTTGATGCAACCCATAAAGTGCCTTGACCACCTTGTAAACTTTTGTCTGGATGGTCAGGATCTTTAAATCTTGGTGGTTGAATAACATAGACTTCTTCCTCAATGGTTCCATATAAGAAAGCACTCTTTACATCCATTTGATATACCAGAAAACCCATAAAAGAAGCATAGGCCAGAAACAACCTTATTGCCTCAATTCTTACACAGGTGCAAACACTTCTTCATAATCAATACCTTCTTCTTGTCTATGACCCTGAGCAACTAACCTTGCTTTATTCCTAATCACAATTCCCCTTTCATCTTTCTTGTTTCTGAAGACCCATTTTGTTCCAATGGCCTTCTTTCCATTAGGGAGATCCACTAGTATCCAAACTTGTTGAAGTTTGAATTGCAAAAGTTCTTCCTGCATTGCTTCCACCCAGGATGAATCAGATAGAGCTTTAGCAATGCTTGTTGGTTCAATCTGTGATAGGAAACAAGCATATAAACAAGTATTTAGGGTATCATGTGTTTTCTGCTCATACACATCACTGAGAAACCCTTGTTCAGAAGTAGATTTTGACATTCTTCTTGTTTGAACAGTTGACTGCACTTCACCAATCACATTGTCAATTGGATGATCTTTATGTATTCTTGTATTGGGAGTGGTTGGAACAATATAGGAATTTGTAATGTTCCCCAAATCAACTTCTGGTTCTTCTTCAGTGTTGTCTTCTTCATTTGAACTAACAGCATTAAGTTTAAGACTACCAGTATTAACATCAAGACTGGCAGTATTAACTTGTTGCCCAACAACATTAACATCTTTAGAACTGCTATCATCTGCAAACCTTTCTTGTTCAACATTCTCATTATTTAGACCATCTTCAACCTGCTTTTTGAGCATATCTAGCATCGTTTTGGTTCGTTTCACATTTATCAACATTCTTTGTAGGGGAATCAAAGGAATGATGTAACTTTTCCTAAATTGGCATCACAATGCAATCTTAACTGTTTTCTTCTGATGTACCTGCAGAGTCATTAGAAACTATACCTGTAGTAACTGGTACATAGTTCATAGATTGGGTTAGAGAGTCAATATCAAACAGCCATTTTGGACCAGTCCCTTCTATCATAGGCTTATTCTCTAAAAACCCAATATGCAAGTTTTCTTCTACCCTCTTGGTTCTAGTATTGTATACCCTAAAAGCTTTACTACTCAAAGAGTATCCAACAAAGAAACCTTCATCACTTTTGCCATCAAACTTGCCTAAACTATCCAAAGTATTAAGAATAGTAACATGACAACCAAATGGTCTCATAAAACTTAGAGCTGGTTTAAAACCTCTAAAAGTTCATAAGGTGTCTTGTTATGAGGCTTGACTACTAAAACCCTGTTTTGTACATAACAAGCAGTAGAAACTGCTTCTGCCCAAAATGTGGTAGGTAACTTAGAGTCAGCTAACATTGTTCTTGCAGCCTCAATGAGTGTCCTATTCCTCCTCTCAAGAACACCATTTTGCTGAGGAGTCCTAGCTATACTATATTCTCTCTTAATACCTTTTTCTCTGCAAAAATCATCCATAACTTTGTTCTTAAACTCTGTTCCATTATCACTTCTGATTATTTTCACTTTCTTATCCACTAGGTTTTCTATTTCTTTGATAAAGCGCTTAAGGATCTCACTGGTTTCATCCTTAGTTGTTAAAAAGAAAACCCATGTAAATCTACTATAATCATCAGTGACTACTAAGCAATACTTCTTATGCATCAAGCTTACATCACTCAAAAGCGTTGTACCTAACAAATACCATATGTAGATAAACAATGGCTCTTAGTAATCGGATTAAGAACCTTTTGGACCCTTACAAGATCTCATGTGTTGCTTCCCTTTAAGACAAGCAACACAGGTTTGGTCATTTTCAAAACGTTTTATAGGCAATCCTCTTACTAGATTATCCTTGACTAGCTTATTTATGTTTTTAAAATTAATATGACCAAGTCTTCTCTGCTAGATTCATCTAATGTAGCCTTTGCAAAAAGACAAGTTCAAAGATTTCTTTAGGAACAATGTTCTTCTTATAAAACTGTTACAATTGTCCTTTTAGGATTTTAGATTGTATCTGAATTTCATCAGGCAACTTAAATTGGGAGACAAGACAAAGGACCCTTCAGTATCTGTAAAAAAGATATAGTTCTTTTTGTCACACATCTGTAAGACACTAAAAAGATTGAATTTTAACTCATTGACAAAGTATACATCTTCAAAATCAAGATTATCAGTCTTAAGAGTTCCTTTACTAGAAATTTTACCACCATATGCACCTCCTCCAAATGCAACATAACCTCCATTAAACTGCTTGAAATCAGAGAGAAAAAGCTATGTTACAGTCATGTGCTTGAGCAGTCCACTGTCAACAAATCCTTTATCATTATGTTGTGGCTTGCCCTGCACAAAAGGAATAAGGAAAATTAGATTCTTCTTGGGACCAAGCCATTACTGAATTGGATCTGCTTGTTTTGCCATCAATGTAGTTATATCTGTTCAAAGTAACTTGATGCACTAATTGTTTGATAGTGATCTCCAACCAACATGTGAAGGGCTTAACAGCATTAATCCTATTTGCCACTGGCAGCATTAACTGATCGTTCTATTTGTCTAGTAGTTTAGTATTAGACTATCTGGGCCTAACAGTATCTAACAGGGTGTTCTGTATGACCTAGCAGTATTAACTATTCTAGCCTATAGCAGTATTTATAACTTATGACTTAAAATGTCACTGTTAGTAATGTTGTTTCTTATATAAAAGGCCTTGTGCCGATAGTAGATTGTGATATTTGTAAAAAATGGTCTTTGGGGTTCTAGGTGCAATTTCACTGTTGGTTTTTGGTTGGTGTAGCAGTATAACTAAACTTAGCAGTACTAAGAGGTTTTAGGCCAGTTCTCAGCAAAACTCCTCTTAGGTCATATTTTTGTGGGTTCTAGTGTTTGAGGTCTTGGCATTAATATATTATTATTCCATGTTGTAATTGTTTCACTTACCACTTTTTCTTTTGATGGTAAGTACAATTTTTCTGTACATGATTAAAGCTCCCACAAATAAAACAAGCCTTGTTATACATCACAAATTCACTACCTAGTTGATTGGACTTTTGACCATTCTAATTTCTCTGATTCCCTCTAGGACTTTGTGATCTATACATTTTTGCATATCTAATACTACTTCTTAAACTGGTTTTTTTTCTATTTTTGAGCAAGGCAGTAGGAATAACGTTTCTTTTCAAGCTTAGTCTTAGATCATCTTGTTTCCCTCATCATCTGACACCCCCAATCCTCAATAATTAAAGCATCATTATTCTTCCTAACTTCTTTAGGTTCTACTTCACTAACACTCTTACTAGTGTTAGACCCACAACCTTCAACAAAGCTACTTTTGACCTGTGATACTTGTTCTTTTACCAAAGACTTATCAGAATTTTCCTTAGAATTTTCTGACTGATTTTCACAAATAACATTAGACTCTTTCTTGTTATTTTCAAGACCATAGCCTTTGAATTCAGGCTCTTTGAATTCATCAAGACCAGAATAAGACAGATCTAGTTTGTTAGGTCTATTATAAATTAAAGGATGAGGTGGAGGAACTGCACTATATCCAAAACCCTTTTTACTTTTGTTAGTTATCTGACTTCCTAACAACTGATCTAAGTCTTTTGAATGGGTCCTTAACCAAAATTTCTTATTTTAAAGTAATAAATCTTTTTCTTGCTTAAACTTTTTCAAACTTCTGTTTTATGCATATTAATGTCTTGTTTGATTCCTCTTCTCTTTTAAGGACGGGTGACTTCTTCACTAAAATGAACTCATATCTTCCTATATGTGACAAGTTGTGCCTCAACAGTATCTAGTCCTCTTTTATAAGTAATTGCCTTAAATTCAGTTTGATGTTGTTTAGCAACCAAATCATCATATTGTTTCTTAAGAGTTTCATAGTTTTTCAAACAAGTTTTAGAGCAAGTTTTATCAGTGTATACCTCTGAGTCTGAAAATGCCATTAGAGCCATGTTTGTCTGAACTTGTTCTTCTGCCATGTCACTCTAATCAAAACCTACCCCCATCAATAGGCCAACATTGCCTTTGGAAGTGTTTCATTGTGTTTCCTTGCTTCCTAGTGTTGTCTTGATTTCTGAACTGACCTTCCTTACTTCTTGGTGCTCTGCACTCTCTGACAAAGTGTCCCAACATATGACAGTTGTAACACTCCACCTTAGATTTATCATATCCAGCAATATCATTACCATTAATGAAAATCTTCTTGCCTGTCCTCTGATAGTACTTCTTTGCTCTCACACTTAGCAAAGAGAGCTGCCACTTTAAATCCATTGCTTCCAAATCATCTTTATGAATTTGCTCTAAGTCCTGATGTAGGACATTAGAACCATTTGGATTTTCAACCATGAAAGCATACACAGTATTATCACTGACACTTGCAGTGCCTTAGTAAGTTTCTAAAAATTGACTTAACGAGCTAACTAGAGTTATCTATGGAAGTGACCGACACTTTCGTGTTCCTAACAAAGTAGAATCTTTAATAGGAGTGAAGTGCTATTGGATTATGAGGTAGGATTCACATTTCCTGAAAGGCCTTATCAGGAGGAGTTTGAGGGACGAATACTAAAATTAATTGATGATCAGGAAGATCAATTTAGGCAGTTAGAGGAAGATATGAAAAAATAAAAGACGCTTGCAGATAGCTTAATAGCAACCCTTAAGGTCGAAATAGAGGCAAAAAGAGTTCATTCCACAAAAATAGAAAAGATCACTAGACTTCCTACTCACACCTCTAGCATAACCCCTGAAACACTCAAGCCTACCATGGTGCATAGGGTCTTGATGATTTCTAAGATTGAACCCACTATCTATAGAACCCCCCACCAACACCTAAATTCTAACCTCAAATTTAAATACTTCATTATTACCTCTTTTTATATTTTTCTCATTTTTTTAATTTTTTCTTTGGTTTTAAAGATTTTATATTTTTGTATTTTGATTTTATAAAGTTTTCTAAAAAATGAAAAATCTTTTTGGATTTTATGGTTTTTAATATATATACATATGATACACATGATATCAGAATAGGTACCACCACTATTCTTCAGCTTCATCTGCCAACTGTTTCAGTGTCTCAGGCGTAAAACTTCAAATTCCCAGCTTGTTAATAAGAAATTCAATTCTTTCTCTGCATAGGGCTTTAATGAAGGTGTCCGCTAGCTGATACTCCGTGGTGACAACGTAAAACTCTACTACTCCATTCTCCACTTGCTCTTTGATGAAGTGGTGTTGATCCCAAACCTAGATCGATTCTTTAGGTTTTCTAAGGTTAAATTACCTTGTATAAATCCAAAATAACGTGTTGTAGAAACTTTGTATGTATATTAAAGTTTATGCGGAATCTACACCTTAATACTCTAGAAGTAAAATCAATGAAACAGTAATCTTGAACAACAAAGATATAACCAAACGCTCTAATATTATTAGATTAATAATACGAGTACTCTTAACTTAGTACTGGGGTTTACAACCTTGAAGCTTTTCTCAATCGACTTTGACAACTATGAAAACTGATAATGATATGACTGTGTGTTTTTGTAATATCTCAACTAATGCCCTAGAGCCTCCTTTTATAGACTAAGGAGTCCTAGTCAGCTTACAATATATTCTTAAGATATCTTAATCTTTTCTAAACATAAAAGTAATCTTCTAAATAAATACATTATGTATATTTTATACATAAATATCTCAACACTTATCTTCACACGCATTCTTGTTCTCCAAACAATCTTTATCTCTTTAATTCGTCTTTATCCTCTTAACAGTAGAAAGTCTTCAAACATTTGTAATCTTTCCACTAGCAGCACTAATAAACATAAGCAGTAGTAACATTAGTACAAAGGATATGTGACACATTATTTATAGTGGTTCGGCTACAAGGTCACCTACCTTGCCCTACTCCACTCCCCGAGTTACCTACTCGAGAGTTCGAATACACTATTCACCAATACTCCTTTTAACTGGCAGAGAAGCCTCACAATGTCGCTTACCCTTTTATCTGGTGCTAAGCTAAACACTAGGTTCTAAACAGAAGAACCATGTCCCCACACAAGCTTACACCCTATTATGATACAAAGATAGATATCAAGTTCCAACAATATGGAACATAATATGTTCATGTGCTTGCCCTCTATTAGGTGCCAAACACCGACACCATTTACAACTTACACCAAACTCTTATAAGCAACACTTAGTCGTATGACTTTCATCTATTTGATTACAATGAATGTGAAGTGATATTTTGAGATCAGTAGCTTGATCCATGAGTGATAGGATAGCCTTGCTCTAAGAGAGTCGAAGAACTTGATCCTCAAAGGGCATACTCGGTAGAACTTCTTTTATTAAGAAATCTACAAAACACTAAAATGAAAGAATCATGATAGAAGATCAGTGATTAGCTGAATATTTAGAGAGAGAAGTTATGTGAATGAATGCCTAAACCAAGAGAAATGAGTTGGTATTTATAGGCATGAAGGTTATTGTAGCTCGGTTCTGCCGGTGCCATTGGCGAATGGAACCGGCAGCCAAAATCAATGGCACCGGCCTACAGTAACAAAATCTGAATTTTAAATTATAAAATCTTAGAAGATCTTAGGTAATCTTGCTAGATTGTTTTCAGATTTGGTAAGAAAGAGGTCTTTTGTTAATTTTATTAATACAGATAAACCGTAAAAACGTTTATTTATATTTTACGATCTTTCTTTGTATTGATTAATAACAACACATAAACTTATCAAAACAACAAAAGTCATAAGTTATAAACCAATAGTTTTCTAACCCCGCTTCTCTCATAAACAAACCCTCCACTTAAATATATTCTTAGAATAAAAATACCTTTCACATTTTAACCACTTTATTAGAGAATACTTACAAAAACCTTTAAATATTTTAAAACTAAAAAGACCTCTTTCTTACCAAATCTTCTAAGATTTTGTAATTTAAAATTCGGATTTGGTTACCGTAGGTCGGTGCCATTGATTTTGGCTGCCGGTTCCATTCGCCAATGGCACCGATAGAACCGGGCTACAGTAACCTTCATGCCTATAAATACTAACTCATTTCTCTTGGTTTAGGCATTCATTCACATAACTCATCTCTCTAAATTTTTAGCTAATCACTGATATTCTATCATGATTCTTTCATTTTAGTGTTTGGTAGATTTCATAATAAAAGAAGTTCTACCGAGTATGCCCTTTGAGGATCAAGTTCTTCGACTCTCTTAGAGCAAGGGTATCCCATCACTCATGGATCAAGCTACTGATCTCAAGATATCACTTCACATTCATTGTAATCAAATAGATGGCGTATATATAGGGAATTCTACATGCAATAAATAAGCAAAGGATAGACACAAAGTGTCATAACAATAACCATAAAACTAACCAAACCCAAAAGGCGTCTTTATTGATGAAACGAAAGTTCTCGCCAATAGAAAGACATGAAACAATCACCCATAATCCAAACAATGCAATACTCAGGACAACAAAGCAATAAACTCCCTGACATCCTATGGTCTCTTTCTAGCCACTTCTCTCTATCTTATTCCCATGATGCTCACCTAAAAATGATGCTTAAACGTCAACATAATATTGGTGAGAGTCATAGGTTTAAAACACATTTAAAAATTTCATACAATTGCTGCGATTACTAAAACAATTCGTAATAACTATACGTGTCCCGCAGTCTACGTATACATCACATCACTCACAACAGGGTTATCTATAGCTCACTACCCTCCGATCGGAACACAAAGTTAGTAGGTATTATTTTAACCCTTCAGTTGGATTTGATTGAGTAGTAAACACCACTCTCCAACCGAACTCACATACCTCAAAACGCCTCCAATTGATCACAAAGCCATGGAGCGTACCACATAAACGACTCCAATTGAACACAAAGCCATGGAGCGTACCACATAAACGACTCTAATTGAACACAAAGCCATGGAGCGTACCACATAACATATAAACACATAATCACAACAACTAAAACATTTTAACACTTAGCATCATTTTCACCCCAATAAAACATAAGAAAAAGGGGCTATGAAACTCACCTGATGCTAAAGCAATTCCTAAAATCCTCGCACAAAGCTAAACAACAAAATAACACGTGTTACACGTTACTAAGCCAAAAGCTTAAGCACATGTAACAATCATATGATGGATGTCTAAGGTGTTTATTTACCCTCATGGGTCACCCTGACACCATGCCTAACATTTACCAATTCGTTTACACACTTTTTAAGAGTTTAACAATTTACCCGAAAACGCAGAATTTTAGTGTCACTTTACCATATTCTAAACCACCCCTACCGACCTTTATAAATTTTACCAAAAATCACAGGTTCAATATCATGAGTTTACTATCTCCATGGTTTTTCCACTAATTTATTTCCCCTCTTAAGTGCCCCAAATAAAATCAAACTTTTAACTACTCAGTTTCGGATATGAACGAATACTAAAAAGTTTGGACCTAAAAACCATACTTAGACTCCAAATCAGAAGCTCTCCTTTGGCAGATTTTTAATAGACACATAGAACTAAATTCCTGTAGGTTGGCAAATCCTAATTCAAATTTTAAGTGGGGGTTTTACACCTCGTAATCTGACCTAAATCTGACCCGAATTTACTACTTTGACAACCTTTCTTGTAATCAACATTTGAATGACTTCCCGATCTTAAAAACTTACGAGGCTGGATGTTCTGGAAACTAGACTCACTGAGCTACATCATAGGCACCGGAATCATATCAATTCATGCTTCTAACCTCTAGATATTCACGAAACAACACAGCCCTAAATTCTGCTCAAACTTAAATCAAGTTCTAACGCGATCTAAACCCTAACGATTACACCAACTCGCATCTAATTGATTACTAAGAACCCTAATTTGATTATAAACTTTAATTTACAGAATATTATGAAACCCTAGATCCACCATAACTCTTGTTACATGAATTAAATCAATGATTAAACTAATTAAGACAAACTAAACATACCTTAAAGCTTCTTTCCTTCACAAAATCAAAACCCTAAATTTTTTTCTCCTTCTTTTTCTCTTGGGATCAGCCGAACAAGCAAAAGGGGGTTTGGGATTTTATTTTTTTGTATTTATAAACCCCTAGAATAATCCTAGATAATTCCTAATTAGAGTCCTAGTTTAATTAGGCTTTTATTTCTTTTTTTTTTCTTTTTTTCCTTTTTTTAGTTAATTAATTACCTTTAATACCTTAAGTTTTTATAAAAACCTAGACTTTTAAAATAAATAACTTTTCATTTTTAATTTAACCTAACTTTCTAAAAATAAAAATTCACATTATTCTTATTCTAACTACTAACACCTATTCATACCTAATATTACTAACATATAAATACGTATACGTAATAATACTTACACGATAAATCACTAAAACGCTTAAATCACAAAATCATTTCCTTGTCACCAAAAGTGACGAAATGAACTCCACAAAATCTAACACAAATCCAATCCCAATGAGACGATCACGCTCAATGGATTGATTACCAAATCTCACATATCCCACATAAACACATATAAACACGTAAACCATACATTACAACAGATTCATAAGTCAACACTAACGGTTTGACTAACCTGCTCAAGTCATGGTTGTTACATATCATAACATGACAATTCTTATGTATTCAACACATTATAAAAGGTCTTAATAACATCTAAGGAATAACAATGATTATTAAATAGATTGATTGTTATAAGATGATTAGGTGGTTGAGTACAAATTTTCAAGAATTCTTCAATGACAATTCATAATCTTTCAAAGTTGTGTGCTCAACAATGCTAACCCTCAATTTTATATTTATTTTACAACTTGGTATCATTGTTTTTGGTGTCAAACATATGTAAAATCGAGGGGGAGCAAGTT